>VZRR01006884.1:2536-100954 GCA_013398015.1 Oreocharis arfaki | reverse complement strand
CGGCCTCGCCCATCCCGCGGCCGCGGGTCCCTGTCCGCCCCGTCGGGCGGGGCCGGGCGGCGGCGGGCGCGGGAGAAGGATGAGGATGGGGAGGATGAGGAGGATGAGTAGGGTATCCCCGTGCGCTGCGGGCAGGGCTGGCATCCCCGGGCCGCCGCGGGGCTGTCGCTGGGCGGCACGAGGCGCTGTGCCACAAGCCCAGCGGCCGTCGGGCGAGCCGGATGCCCCGGGCGAGGCGCGGCGGTGGCCCTTGCCCGTAGGTCGCGGGGCGGCGGCGACCCCCGGCAGGCGCAGTCGGTACTGTTAGCGAGCCTGCGGGGCGCAGCCCTCCCGCTGCCGCCGCCCCCGGGCAGCCCGCGCCCGGCAGTCGCGACCGAGCGGTGAGTCGTAACTGGCGTCTGTGGCTTAGGCGAGAGCAGACTATCGCGTGTTCAGGTAAGGACGTGCAAGGGTTAACTTAATTCCCTTGATCCAGCCACTCTGAACTGGAGCTTTGATTAACATTGGTCTGCAAAATGTAACTGTAATAAATTCAATTAAGGGAAGCACATTTCTTCAACTTTTAATTAGATCTACCCTATTTGTCTAATGTTTAATATAACATAAAAAGTTGCTCAGGTTCCAGAGGGAAATGGAAATAGATTTAGATGTAAGCTTAGCTTTTAAAAACACAACAGACTGAAGTTCTTTGTTCCTCAGCATATATTATTGCTGCATTTATACCCTCAAAGAGGATAACAAGCAATATTCTTCAAAGAGGAGAAAAACAATTTTACCTGAAAAATTGTGAACGTGACAGGGTGGTATTTATGTAAGAGTTTCCCATAACCTTTGATTGGTCACAAGGTACTGACCATACAGGTTGTATCCCGGTTTGATGCACTATTGTACATGATCCTGCTGGATTACAGTTGTTCTAAGAAAACTTAGGAAAGAAGTTATATATTTCACAACCATTTATTTAGTAGGTTTCAGTTAGTACATGACAGTGAAAGTTATCTAAAGTATATCTTAATATGGTAGGTAGCAGATGTTGGCAGAGAGACAAGCCCGTATGCCATCGTCAGCAGGTAACTGAGAAAGTCACGCAGCCCCCAGGCACATCTCGTAGGTGAGTTACTGTGCCTTCAACAGAACTGTATCCTGCCATTTCCCGTCCATACTTTTGTGCTGGGATTTGACTCTAAAATTCACAGCCCTTTTCCAGTTCGGTTTTTCTGATCACATCCGTGCTGGGCATTTGTTCTTAGGTCTGTTAATCAGAACATCAGTTTTTCTTGTATAGGCACATTAGATCATGAGAGGAGAGAATGAAAGCAAATGCAAAAGAAATTATGCTGTAAAGCTTTTACTGAGCTATGGAAAGGAGAAACAACCATAATTTAAACTGCATATGCAGAAGTGGTCACCTGTGCTCAGATTACCCTGTATGATTTAAAAGTAGTGCTGTTTTCTCTGTCCCAATACAATAGATATCGAGAATTACTTTCTCTAGGATCATTTATCTGGTCCGTTAAAAAACCCACACGTTTCAGTGCTAGTAATTATGAGGACTTGATGCTGAGTTCCTAACAGCCACACAGCCAGAAGTCTGTGGGAGTCTGACATTCACAAGGCATGACACATCATATGCTGTCTTAGTATTTGAGTAAAGACTAGAAACATCACTGAAACCCAATGGCCCTTTCTTAGTGTACAGACAGTAAGGAAAAGAAGTGCTATCTAGTAGTAGCCCTGAAGAGTATACCATCACTTTTGCACTCTCTCACTATGGTAGTCCATGCATAATTGTTCCGCTATGTTTAAAAACAAACAAACAAGCAAACAAACAAAACCCCCAAACCAGCTGTCGTAGGGGCTAGGAAGTTTTTGCCTGTTACTTTCTGAGCTGGGTTGTTTGCAATGAAAAAATTGCTGCGAAGTTAGCTTACTTCAGTTGCTTTTAGGTTCAAAGGTTTATTCATACAGAAAGAGGTTTTCAGTCTTGCGAGTTTTATTTCACTACTGCATTTTCAAGGAAATGGTTAGTTACTATCCAGTCGTTATGTTAATTATACCAAAGGAAGCTGTGAGGCTTGAGGAGTGACATATTGTGAATGGACAAGGCTGCTCTAGAAAAGCTCAGGAGCCATTTGATGTATGCTTGGAGTGCTAGCCAGATGCTAGCCACTAAAATCATGAAACATAGATCACTGTATTTATTATTGTTAACTCTTCCACAGCTGTGTTTAGAGAAGAAGAAGGTATCCTATTATGAGAAAAAAGAAGAAACATACAAATCCAGAAGAAATTATAATCTGAACCCTGTTTTGTTGTTTTGTTTGGCATTTTTAACATTTTAAATGTGTTTTAGTGCATCAGAAGATAATTTTAAATAGAGTCAGCTGTTCAGAAGTGTCATGAAGAATCCTGCTACACACAAATGAAGAACTAGACTCCATTATATTCTTCAAATGCCTTGTTTTGGTTTTAGACTTTGACTGAGCCAGAGGTACAGGAGCAAAAAATTTGAGTAAAAAGCAAGACCAGAAATGATGCAGTGTTTGCCATTTTGATTTTTTACTTTCTGTATGCTGTGACTTCGAGATAAAACCTCAAGATTAGAAAGCAATATGAGCCATAAAAACTAGATTTTGGAAATGAAAGACTCCTACTTGACCCATGAAGAAGGAGGAAGCCTGGGCCAAAGCCAGTGAAACCAATATTCTCGCGCCTATCCTGGCAAGTTTTATGGCATAATAAGAGCAGATACTAGAATGGCAGTCACTGAACTGAAGCTAATTCAGGAGCAACAGCAGTTGTTACACATAAAGAAAAGCAATCAAGGCTCTGACTTTTTTCCTTTTGTAGGTCAACCTTTGTGACCAAGTATCACAACTGCCACAAATAGATGTACAAGATGGGAAGTCAGGTAAATAATGAGAGCAAATCACTGGCAGGTAAATAAGTAAATAAAACTGGTGGCATGTTAATTTACTTAACAGATAGAGTGTTATAGATCTGTAAACCAACTGAACTGTGACTGTTGTGATTCACTGGCTTTGTGTTGCACAAGATTACAGATCCCTGTCTTTACCAAAAGAAATGCTTTTATTTTGTTCTTTGTTATCATGTAATTTACTCATTTGTGTTCTTTGATTTGGTCTTTTCCATCCTCAAGTTTTTCCTTCTGAGAGTTGTTCCTTTGTGGGAAGATGAAGGAACTGGGTTTTGCTTAGGGAAATGGAACAGCTTTTCAAATTTCTGATTGCAGGAGTTTAAGAATGTGTTTCTGAAACTTCTTTTAGCATATTAAATGTCTGCTCTTGATTGTTTTGGGGTTTTTTTTTCAGTTGACTGAGAATCCAAGGACTGGTCTGTATAGCTTAAAATTAAACATTTGGAATCCCATTTTGGTGTTCTGTTGTCACACTCTTGGTTTCAGTAAAGTTTACATAATACCTACTGGGTGATGATGATGCACTTAGAATGAAAGATGTGAAAGCAGATAGAGAAAGCTACATCCCCAAAGTGAGAATTAACCTTCAGTAAAATTAGTAAATACTGGAGTAACTCTTTGGCTATACACAACTCATGGAAGTGTTATATGAAGTAAATAATCTTTGAAGTTGATTTTTCTAACAGGGTATTTGATTACCATTTGGGCAGAGAGAGTGGAGAACAAATGTTGGGGTTTTGTGGTTTTTATTAAAGCTAAAAATCAAAGGGTAAAATCAAAGAACTTGTTATTCCACTCACTGATGCTTGTCTCAGTTTGTCATCTGATTTCATTGTTTTCTTCTGTTTGATATGTACACATCTGCTGCTGCTTCTAACTTGTTCAGGCAGAGATGGTCTCTTTTAATCTGCATTTGGATAGCAGCTGACACTGAGAGCTCCTGCTTTGTGCCCAGGGCTCCTGGACACTGTGGCAGCAGAAATGAAAATGAAAACAGAAGTACTCTATGAGGGGGTGTTCAAGTGTAGCCAAAGCAACTTGCATATGCTTTGCACAGATGTCAGCTATGTAATGCAAGGGCTGATCTGAGTCAGTGTCAGTCTGTTCCCCTGTAGATGGTGCCCCTAGTTCATGGTTTCTCTTTTGGGTTCTCAGATCTGCATCCCTAATCCCCCTCCCCACTTTGAAAGTCAGTTTACGCCAAAGTGGTGCTCAGGGTGGTACTTCAGAAAAATATGTTTTCAGTGTGGGTAAGATGACCTGGACTGAAGTCTCAGTACTCTTTTAGGCAGGATCTACCATATAAAGTGACAGAGTAGTGAACTCTTAGCTTCTAGAACACCCAGATATTATCAATCTCCTTACTTTATGGCTTCCCCCATGTAAAATTTCTAATCCACAGTAAGCATATGTATCACCTGGATGACTGTGTAATAAAAAGAATGTGAAGTGGAATTTCTAATTTAATTCTGAGGAGCTGACCTTGCAAAGCAAGTGGGAGATCTGTGTAATGGCAGTCAGTCTCTCAGGAGAGGATCAAGACTTAAACAATGTCTTTTAGAATGAGTATGAATGATTATCACGATGGACATAAGAGAGGACATTCCATGTCTCCAATACAAATTAAGCATAACTCTGTGTGGAGACTCAGATGAATTGCCTTTTAAGTGCAAAATATGCTTATATTTACACCAACCTGAGAGAGGAGTGAGGGTGAATAATGTGAGTATCAGAATATAGCACTGAAATAGAGGTAAAATCTTCTGGCTTCAGGCTTCCTGGATTTCATGTCTCTAATTTGAGGTGTCCACAAAACCTTCACCATGCAGCAGACATACAGCTAAAATGCCTCAGGAAGCCAGCCCAGCCATGAAACATGGTAAGTTTTACCATCCGACTATGCAGAGTAGGCCAAGAACTTCAATGTTAATTAAAAATGGGATAGAGTTACTAAAGAGCTGGTTAATGTATTTCAAATTTCAGAAAATACTTCTAAATGTTAGTAGCCTGATAAATATTTCTCAAGGGAGTTTGTTTTCACTTAGCTCACATTGTCATTTCATTCAAAGGCACAGTAAAATTACCCTAGTATTTGTATTTAAAATGCCAAATCAAGAGTGTCCGTATTTTTTTACAGTAATCACTATTTCGTGATTTCTGTTTGTTTAAAAAATGTATTTACTTCTCTTACAAAAATGCAGTCCCTATGCAATTTTGATGTTTAGACTTTTATTGAGCTTAAAAGCTTGCAAACCACATAGATAAATGAACTGAAAATTATGTGTCATTAATATAACTAGTAGAAAAAATTTTTGAATTTTGCTTTCTTCATAGCAATATTTTAGCCAGTATACAATATGGTAAACTGGCATTTACTCTGGCAGTTCTGTCTGTCAGCAACACCATTCTGTTTACAAACTAAAAGAGTTGTTGTGTTTACCTTACTGCTTTTTCTATAGCATATGCCATAGCCTTCACATTGCGCAAGTATAAATTAGAAGGAAATAGAGCTCTCCAGCTGTGTTGTTAAAATGATAAGGTCAATAGTAACATCTCCTCTGCAAACCTTGATAGATATTTATCCAAGTCAAAAGCTGAATTTTTAGTTCTTATGATTTGTTAGTGAAAAGAATGCCTTTCTTGCTTTTTAAAAAATTTAGGGAAAGAAAAATAAGTCCTACACAGTGAACTTAATTCTCCTCACAGTTAGGTATAAATCTGTCATAAGACCTGCTGTCTTAAAAGCACAGTTTTCATGATTGTTATCTTCTATAAATCAAACTGTCTCAGAGTCCTAAAGAAGTTAATGTACCAATGCATAATTTTAATTCAAGTGCTGCATTTAAATACAAAGTTTTAAGGTAACAGAGACTCCAGTTGCACTCTGGGGACATAGTTTCTTCTTTACTCAATAGTTCCTACTTAGTCTGGGGCAAGGTCATCTTCCCTAGCTGCTCGTAAACCTGTGATTGAGAATCCCCTTGAGATTCGCTTTCCTTGGCTTTTTGCTTTTGGCCTCTTCGTTTGCCAGTCCTTTGACCTTCCTTCTCAGTCCTTTCTGTTCACCTTGGAATATATTTTGGGATAACATTGCCAGTCCTCAGTGAAATGGTCTGAACAGTCACAGTCATCCTCTTCAGCCTGATGTTAGATGCATTTCTGCAAGAACCAGGATTGGTCCTTTTCCTTTAGGATTGAGGTGAAGTGTGCAGTCGGAATTATGACGGATGATGAGGTACAGTAATAAAGTGGTTCCTGCTGAGGAATGGAAAGGTCACTAAGTCATTGGTTTGGTTTTTCATTCTTGTTTGTATGTGAACGTAAGTAGCTACTTAGGAATGTTGCTTCATGGATAAAAACAAAAGAAACAAACAGACAAGCAAAAAAACCAACCAGGAAAAGAAAAGAATAAAAGCTGACTAGAAAGCAATTTAGGATGGAGATAATAAAGGTTCTTATCACCAGAAGCTCATCTTTGCCCACACTGAGATTGGACTAAGAGCTTGCTAGCTTAAGCTCAGTAATTTGATCCTAGGGAGAAGTTCAGCCCAAAGGAGTGTTTGGTACTAATTAGTTTAAGGATTTTGGCTAATATCTCCTTGTCCTTACGTGTGGATTTTCAAAGAAATGGTGATTTCATATGGTCTTTGATGTTGGAACTCTAAATTAAAATGTTCTTTCTGAAGATGAGAGCCTAGATTAAGTTATTCTGAGACTTAGAGTGGACTCCTTCGTGCCTTACTTTCTTCCTTCTGGAATCTATGGCCCACAGTTTCCCACCATAATATCAGAAAAGCATTATCATCATTATTCCCTCATAAATACAAAGGTATCTGCAGAATAACCTCAGGGATTTATTAGAGCATCAGTCATTTCTCCTGTTTAAAAAGACCTGTTCAATGCTAAGGTTTTTTTCATTAGCTACCTCTACAGTTTGGCTTTTCATCTGAAAATTAAGCTTTATCTCTGACCAAATTGATTTTTTATTTAAGGAAACTGGTCGTGTCATTTCTGTCATACAGGGTTTCATAAAAATGTTTACATTTGACTTTTTCCAGAAGGTATATATTAGTTTTCTTTCCCTTGTACTCTAATTTAAATAGAACTTGTTTGATTTTTTTCCTGCAGTCACTTCTAAAAAATTCTTGATGTTTTTCTTTTGAGGAAAAAAGGTTATTTGCCACAGTTATTTACAGTTTAATTGCCAGTTTAGTTACAATCTAATGTCTCATTTACTGTAACACACTGTACTCTGCAGGCTGAGCTGTGATAGATTGTAGGAGTCACAGTGGCAGTAGAGTCACCTGTGTCGGAAGCCGGGCAGCCTCGCACTGTTGCCAGCAGACCTGCCCTGAAAAACAGCACCAGCCCTCTAGTGATGATCGGAACATGAAAAATTCTCTGACCAAGCCCATTTGGAGTATTTCAGTACGGTGGTGTTTTTACACTCCCAGTTTTTGCCACTGATGCATAGTCCTCTGGCTTTCTGTACTGCCTATATGCTGGTGAACACATTCAGGGGCTGTCCTAGAAAAGACATCTCATAGCATGAGTACAGAGACTAGCTGATGCTTTTGGCATGTTTTGTCTCACTTCACTAGGGATGCTGTCATATCACATCTGATGCCGTCTTACAGTCCTCCACAAGGATCGTAGAAATCTATGTACCTTTCTGGAAGGATCTCCAGAAAGGAAGTTGTACTGCCATACTACAAAGAACTGTATTTACAAAGGATCTATTTTAGGTTCTGTTCCTATTTCTGGTGCTGGTTAGAGAGTAATGTGAGAAAAAAAGATTCAATGCCTCCACATGCTAAATTTCATAGCCATGAAGGTTTGCTGCTAGTAACATGTAGCCATATCTATAAAGTAACTGAGCGTTGTGAGAGACACAGGTCATCTAACCACATGCTCTGGCTCTGCTCGAAGCAGATCCTGACAGAACATCTTTCTCAGGCTCTGTTCAATCAAGTTCTGAGCGCCTTGAAGGATGATGGTTTCAAGTCATGTAGGTGGCCCTCTAGACCTCCTCATAATGCACTAGATGTGGTTTTACAAATACGGAATAGAGGGATAGATTTCTTGCCTTGACCTCCTGGCTCTTCTCTTGCTGATAGTGCCAAGAAAGTAGTTGGCCACTTTTGCTGCAACAACACACTGCAGATTCACATTCATGGTTCAGAATCACAGCTATACATTGAGAAATTGAAAGGCTGTGCGTGTCCATCCTTGATCAGAATCAGCCAAAATGAGTCAGCTTCCCATACCTCCTTCATGAATTTGATGTCAGGGAGTCCATGAACCAACATGGGAAGGGCCACAACCATCCTTCTTAGAGAGCTGTGTCTCCTAGGGTGGGGGTCTACTGGTCATATGAACACCATTTATCGCTCTGAAAAGTTGAGGAAGCTGTGTGATTCTTGGAGGTGTATAGGGATTCTTCTGAAACCATTCCATTATGGATTATATACATGAGGTCTGTGAGCGATTTTTCGATCTTGACAGTAGATTCTCCTAGCTCAAACTAATGATCAGGAGTGACTAAGCTTGAAGGGGTAATGACATCCTTCTAAGATCTGGAGCTTTAGAGAAGTGTACCAAACACTTGGCAAATGCAATTATTCTTGTCCTGAAATTACTGTCATCCTGAAAATCTGCTTTCAGGTATTTCAGGCCTGGAGATGGATGTTTTTCCCCTATCTGAAATAAGTTTCATTTGTTGAAATTTTCCAGACAGCAGAGAACAGACTGCACTCAGATGCAGCTATGGCCCAGTCTATCCTGGTAGGAGGTTAGGATTTGCTTAAGAGATTTTGCTTTCTTCAGGGGGAGGAGTGGAAATGAATGACCACTCACTTGCAGGCTGTCTGCAGAGCAGATTTAGATTGTTGTGATGCTCTGTTGGCTTTGAAAAGCAGAGAGTTACCCCTGTATTTGGGACAGTTATGTGTTTGAAACAGAAATTGAGGGTCAATAAATGCAAAATAATGGTCTATAATTATCTATAACCACTAAGATTTTGTAGTGAGGGGAAACCAATCTGGGACACGATCTGCAGACTGCAGCAATATGGATACAGCTCGAGTGTGCACCAGTGTGCTGCTTCCAAATCCCGACTTAGTCCATGGATCACCTTTGCAAGGTACATAAGCTATACTTATACAACACTTGATGTAGCTCTAGATTTCTACTTAGTCTTTCCATATTCATTCTTATAATCCAACCTTGGAGTACGTATCTCAGTACCTTTTCCTTCCCTACTTTTTCTGCCTTCTCATTATATACTGGAAACTTTCTTTCCAAGCAGTCATGGACAGATTCATACTGAGATAGGAGAATGGTACTTATCTTTTCTACAATTAAGTATTATGCGCTCTAGGATGTCATATGCTTACCTCTATTACAGCCGTAGGAAAGCCTGTATAGTAGTAATAAAGCTAGTATAAAGTAGTAACGCTAGTATAGCAGTATAAAAAATGAAATTAATATTAAAGTAAAATAAATCTGTGTATTTTGTAATATGAACCAGAAATAGTGCATAAAGTAAAATAAAAAATAAATAAATTAGCAAAGCTAGTATAGCAGTAATAGTATAGCATTAAAGATAAATACTATAGCAGTAAAGGATAAAGTAAATTTTATAGTAACGCTACTATAGTAGTGGTGAAGCTACTATAGCAATTAAGGGACTCTTGGCATGAAGAGTGAGTTTAAAGTTTGGTTTGGAATTGGGGTTTGTACTGTCTGGAAAAAAATGAAAAAGGCTCTTTCTGATATTATTCTTTTTAACTTCAAGGGCTTGCTGGAATACCCTGCAGCAACCCTAAAATATGCAAAAGTCTTTCACTTTCACAGTAAGAACTAAATTTTTAATACAGTTTCAGTAACAATCGCTCCTATAATACTTTTGCTGCAGAAAATTATGTATGTTTATTCTTCTAATTAAAAAACATATCTAATACATTTTTTCATGATAGAAAGTGTAGCAGAGTAATCTTTGCCTTCAGGTCATAACACTTTAGCCAGAGCTGGAGAGTCAACTGAACTAAAATTCTCCTAATAAGCCCCAGAAAAGTGACTAATACAATGATAATCTCTGCAGCTCTTGCTGGGACCATCAGCACTATCTGAGATCGAATATTATTACTATTCATCACCAATATCCTCTGCCTCAGGATGTCATTTCTAAGGTGATTTTCTCATCAGTATTTTTTTTTTTCGTTTTTGGTTTCTTATCTTGTCTTCTTTATCCTTGCCATATATTTATAGCTTCTGCACAGGAACTGTAATTAAACCTTTTCTTTGCTCTATGCCTTCAGCCTCTAATGCATTGTATAATATTATAGTCCTAAAGTAGAAGAGTAAGAATCCACTAATGCAAACTTTTGGGAAGGTTTCCAAAAGTACATTCTGATTTGAATCATGTAATAAATTACACTGACATACAGATAAGCTTATAATGGTGTACCAAGATCTCTCCGTAGATATAACAGAAATATGGGACTTTTGTGACTTAGAGTTTCTAAAATGGAGCTCTTGGTGAAAGAACCCAGGTAATGTGAAGTCTGAGGGCGCCTGTGATCAAGACTGAACAGATACCTATTTTCTATTGGTATCTAAATGTAGGATTAATGACTTAAATGAAGATCATTCTGATATTTTCTGGCCTTTTTCTTCCTAATGTGAGAGAGATATTTGGCTGTGGGAGTACAGGGGTTCTGTTAGCCTTTTAAAAATTATTTTCATTTCCATGTCTTGTTTGTATTTAGCTGTATCATTTTACTCCAAGTTCTCTAAAGTTCTTCCCCTGTTCTTTTCCTTGTCTAACCTTCTGTGTAATATTTAAATTTCATTTGAAGTAGACTTTCTGTATCTGACTCTCTGTATACAGATTGCATTATTTAGCCTAAATTTTCCATTATGAAACTCCTCAAAAATCCATTGCTTACAAGATGACTGACAGTTTTGGGACATGCTATTGTTTTCCATTTGGACATTTTATTGGTCTCAAGGCAGATTTAGTAGAACCCACATTTCTCCAATTAGAACTGGTTTAGGAGTGTGGAGCTAGTTTGATCTTTGACTATCCTATCTTCTCAAATTCAAGCCTTTTAGTTAAATGCGCTGATTTACTTCTGATTCTTTATAGATTTACTTGATGGCATTGACCCCAAGAATACTGGCTCTTCGCTTGGACATCCTATTCTAGCAGCCTAATCTAATGTCAGCCTGGCTACTGCGAAGCTGCTGAATCTCAGGTTTATCTGTACAAATTGCCTCTATATTTTTCGTAACCCTTGACAGATACCTGTTAATGCATTATTTGGCTTTAACCCAATGCTTATAGTAAAAATACAACAAAATTTTTGAGGCTTTATTATTATAATTTACTTTAAATAAAACTTACTGCTTTTTTAAAAAATCCAAAGACGCTCAAATATAGATGGGCACAAAACTGCTCCTTAAACCAGCAAAAAGCTATATATTCTTAAAAGTGGTTTCACTTGTTTTCACATCTCAAGGGTTCAGGTTGGCTGTTACCTTGGCAGCACCAGTTTGCTGTTAAAACTGAGGCAGATTTGGAACCTGTGTCCCGAAAACAGAGATGTGTTCTGAGAGAAAGGTCGTCTTGCAGTGGGAAACAGAGCCACAGTTTTGCACAGTGTCAAATTTACCTAAAACCAGAGATTCATGATACCTTTATTGGTGCTTGGTCTCTACTCAATTGAAGAAAAATAGCCCATCTGTAAATGACAGGTTCCCAGTGGAACTGTACTGGAAATACAAGATGGTAGGGATGTGGAGGAGGACACTGAAGACTGTAAATTCAGATTACCGTATTATAGCTATGTCTGTGCCAGGATGCGCTGACTAACACAGTTTTTATCGAGGTTCTGTTTGTAGGCTGTAGGTAGGGCTCCAGGTCATAAACTGTTCTGCTGCTTCTGGGCTTGAGAAAGTGAGCCTAACCCCACTCGATTACCCAGGGTCTTGACTAAGAGATCACATTCACATCAGGGCTGTGACCTCTTCAGACTGTATCTGCCATAGCAGATGTAACAGGAATACCAATCAGGAAAGATTTTCGAAAATTTTAAAAACTGATTTGTGTGAAACCCGTCCTAGCACCTCTCAGTAGCTCCCACTTGGACTAGAACCACATGGCATCCTGCTTATAAACAAACTCTTAGATGTTTCCTGTTATTAAAATGCTGGTGATATTATAGCACTAGAACACATTTAACATAACTGTTTTGCATTGGCATCCATAATTTCTGATGTCAGTTCTACATATCCTTATTTCTGATTCCACCATGATTTCAGTCTTCTCTTCTGCCATTTTTGTTTCTTCAATGAGTCGTTCAAGCTTGTAGTTTGAAAGTCCATCTGCTTATTTTAAAAGGAGATCTTTCTCTTTCCAATCAGGAAAAGAAACAGCAGAATCAACATAACATAGCTGAAATTTGTGTAATTGGATATATATTTACAGAATGCAGATGCTTCTCTTTTCACAGTCAAAATTTGTAAGCCGGTTGAATAATGACTGCCCCCCAAAACATGCATACTATCATTGCAGGAAACAAGTTGTTTTGTAAACGAATTATGTGGAATGATGCAGCATGACGTGAGTCATGCAGTTTAAACTTGATTCCAAATTAATATACTCCATTTCATTAATTGGTTGTATTTCAAACACACAGTTTTACAGAACCCGTAGACATTGGTATTATAATTTGCCCATAGTAAAACAACAAATGGAAGCAAAAATTCTGAAATTCTACTTCAGACAACTCGTTTTCTCTTGGCATTGAGTACACTTCCCAGGTCCACTCTGAGCCTTGGGATTTTGTGAACATTGCAGATTTTTTTTTTTTTACTTCTTTTACATTTGCAGCTAGCTTAAAAACATTATGCAATAAAGCTTGAAAAAACCAGCACCCGAGTGTCAAATGACACAGGAGAAAGTATAATCCACAGATTCATGTATTTTTCTAAATTTCATTTTCAAGCCAGTCGTTTAGGATTTTGATTTTTTTTTTAATCGTTGCAGTACTAAAGATTCTCAAATCCTCTGCAATCTAGTCGCAATACCAATATGCAGGAATTGGTGTTAGCTGAACTTATGACAAATCATTATCAGAAAGGAAAGGTGAACAAAAAGTCATTTGGCATGAACAGGCCACGTATTTTGGTATATGCTGAAGTAACAGTATTGCTTTATTACAAAGATTAATTTTTCAACTCAGTTGAGTGCCAGGAGGCCAATTTTTATGTTTCTCTCAAGAAAAAATCTGTAAGATTTTCTTCTATACATTTCCTGTTACATCTCAGTAAATGAGACTGTGTTCTGGTGGTTTAGAACTCGGGTGCTTCTCCTGGTTTGAGGATTTCTTCACCAGTAACAGCTCAGTAACCTGTTCTTATGTCCCTAACTCTTTGGATTCTCATCACTTTAATTTGGTCTAGAATTCATGCACTTCTAAGGAGTCTGCACAGAACCTGTAAAATACAGTTGACCAGACTATAGGTGTTTTCATACCCTTGGGTTTGCATATATCTATAGTGGTTCTTAACCATTTGCCTAATCTTTGCAATTTCCCTCATTTCGCTTTGCCATAACTTACACAGGAGTTGAGCTGGAAAACAGGCAAGATTAGACATTTAGACTGTTTTGTATCTGAATAATGTGGGAGAGATGAAAAAAGATATTACTATCTTTCAGTATTGTCCTTCTTCGCTGTAACCGAATTGTTATCTCATTAGCAAATTTAACCTCTTTCACTTTGAGAGCACTGGAATGCAAAATTCTTCCCTCGATGAAGATGATTTGCTCTAAAGATTAAATCTGTTCTTCTGACGAAAGCAAATGCATCAGCACATCTATACTCAAAGGATCATAGCAGGAGGTATGTCTCCTTAATGAATGACTTTGGAACTTCTGGACAAAACAATCTCATTGCAATTTAAAGGAATCCTGGTCTGCCTGAAGGCAGTATAGAAGACGAAAAGGTGCTTACATCAGAAAGTATAAGAATAAAAAGATGAGGAAAAAGCTAGAAGAGAAAGCTTTGCTGGCTACGATAGACATCAAGGGTCTTGATCCTAGACTGGGCTCTGATGGATTTCTGGCTGTAAATGCATTTTTCCAGATTGAACCTGACTTTGATAACTCAGTGAACTCATAAACAGCTCCTTCTCTGATCTGGTGCTCACTGGTGAGCAGAAAGTCTATTGGTCTTGTAAGCAGGACAGGTGTCCAACCAGGAATGCTCTAGAGATATTTTTAAAAGGGAAGTTTTTGTTTCGTTCCCGAATAAAACTTTATTTTGGCTTATCTGCCTTTATCTTTGTTCCCCTGCCATTCTCCTCTTTTACCCTTCCCATTTTCCTTCTTTGAAAGAATTTTTCTTTTTCTTTCCCCCAAAATATTCTTGATTCATTGACATTGGCAGAAAATGCTGATCTGTTTTAATCAAATTCTATAGGAATGTATTTGTTTCACTGAAACTACAGCTGAAAGCAATTACGGGCTCCAATTCTGAATCCCTGTAACAAAATTAAAATTAAAAATTCCCAGGAGCTTTTCTAGCTACTAGGTTTTAAGTTAGTGGCACTCTCTTGGGAATTGAGGCTGTAAGTTCAAGTCCCTGTTCCATCCAATTTGGAACTGGAATTGGAACAGAAAATTGGATCTGGGTCATCTGCGTTTCAGGCAAATATTCAGCTCAGCAAGCCAAGAAGTCAGCATCCCCTATCCAACAAATGTTTTTTTTCATTTAATGAAGTCCTGAATAGGAGGAATTTAGCTTCTTCCATGCTATGCAGAGGAGACACTGGTATTCAGTCCCCCACTCTCCTCTTCCTGTCCTGAGCCATGTGGCAGTTCCAGGAACAGACTCAGTTTCAATAGACCATTCCTTTCTAGTAGGTGAATATCAAAAGCCTTGCTAAACAGAGTTTTTACACTCCAGCTGGCCCTCCTGTGAAGTTCTGGGCAGTCACTCTCTCTGGCACTGCAGAGATGTTCTGTCTTGTGCAGAGATAAAGGCAGGAGATACGGAGAGGCAACTGAGGTTCCCCACTCCCCCGTGATGCCTAGCCTAATAACAGCCTGACCCTCCATTCCCTGGTCCAAGGCTGGAAAATAAGAGGAGAGACTTGTGCCCAGATAATAGGAGCAGCAGAACTTGCCTGAAGCAGTTTTTCTTTTCTTGAGGGAAAAGGCTGGTAAATGGAAATTTGGAAGTTCAACATCTATTTGAAGTATTGAACTCTTGTGTTTACTTCATTCTCTCCCTGGGTTTACATGTGCGAGCTGTTTTCATCCAACTAGAAGAAAAAGCGAGGCAAACTGGCACATGTAGTAACCAGCTTCTTCCTAACTCATATAGGCCCGTTATGAAAGCCTATTTTAAGTTTCTTTTTTCTCCCAAAAGACTCAGTTTTTAAGGACTTTACAGCGTAATCAAACCAGCTCAGCACAGCAGGCATTCACATTTTTTTCCATAGTATTATAAAGTCTACTTTCAAGTGTCTTTGTACCCCATTGCATTTTGGGAATTCTGGAGATTATAAATAAAAGCATCTTCTTTTCTTGAAAGAACCTCCAGGCAAGTTCTTTCAACAGAAGCTTCTCTGCAGAACATTAGAGAATGCAGTGTAAAGTTCACTGTTATAGGAAAAATATTCCTCCCATTTATCCAAAGATTATTTTAGACACATTAGTTTAAGACATACCTTTAAAAGGTTGAGTGTTTAGAAAGCACAAAACCCTTTTTTTTCTCGATCTGTATGTTTGCTTTGCCACTTTCAGGCTATCCCTTCATAGTTTCGTTCCTTGTTTACCGATTGCATGTATTTTCTAAATGCACACAGATCAACCTGGAAACACCATTTGTGCATGACCTTATCTCAAAGTGCCAGATGGATGTAGACAGGTAGCAAGAGAGCTATGTAAAAAGTAAAGATTTTCATTTGCACTTCCTGACAAGTCTTTCTGGGAGATGGGAAGGGATTTGCTTATTCCTTCAGTGAAAGTTGGATTCATATTCTCAAGCAAATCCAATGGAAAATTCCTATTGGGTCTGCCAGCTTTTTCTGTTGCATGAAATGACAGATTTGTATTCGAGTAAGACCATTAGGATTTCAAACAAAATACTGGTGATTCAGGAAATTTAGTTAAAAGTTCTTGGCTTACTCTGAGGTGTTATACAATAATTTGTGAAGGGTTGGTTGTACAGGACTCAAAGAGTTCCAGAAAAAGGTTCACCCAAATTTAAGAGTTAATGACATATTCAAAATGTCAGATAAATGATTATACAAGCCACTTTTATCTAAAGTTTTTTAGTGTATGACCGGCATCTACCATATTCCCACAGCGGAATGAAGATCAGTACAGAAAATGGGAATTGATCATAATGCTGCTGAAATGAAAAGATAATGACCAGTGACCTTCTTCATTGATGTGAACAATAATGTTTACCATGGATGAAATATATACTTTCAGGAATGTGGCTCACAAACAGAAAATCAATAAGGAGAAGGTTCAAATTCTGCTTCCTGTGTACTAAATGTTTGCTGACCGAAATGAGAGCTTAATAGGCAGATCTGTGAGCTGTTGACTTTTACAGCTTTGCACTTTGAAACTGGTGTAGAAGTTGGAATTGAGACTTACTCCTTACACCCACTGTGTAGTTTCACAAACAAACAAGAGAAAATGAGGTTTTTTAAAAAAATATGGGAAATAGTAATTTGTAAAAAGAATGTTTTGTTGACTCCCAGATGATTTCAGCAGGAAATTCAACACACTTCATGTAGTAAAAAAAAGTGTAACTATGCCTCTTTGTATGTAGATGTTTATAAAGAACTCTTTCTTAAAAAATTTGACCCACAGGATCAAAATGTAAGATAGGTTTTAGATCAGCCACATGTTGATTCAGTGAATATTTGTCTTTGCTTGTGCCCTATAAAAGCATGTGCATGTTGTAGCTCTTGCTAAATGCCATTAAATTAAATTAAAAATAGATCGACTGTTATTTTTCAGAATCAGTGGCTTTACAGAGTATTACAACAGGAACTCAAAGAACCCATTGAGTTCTGTTTTAATTTTATAATATTCTGGTTAATAATGTCTATTAAAACATCCATTAAAAAACCATCATGCTAATTTAACTGGGAACATATAATAGATGCTGTTTAATGCTCCCATTAAATTAATGCTAAGACTTAGTGTCTTCAATAGATGTTGTTATTAACGATATCTTAAATAGATGCTATTATTAAAAAGACTAATGCAACATTAATTAAAAGCAAACTAGGACTTCACTGACAAAAGAAAAACTCCTTACTTAACAGACACCAAAATATTAGCAGTAGCAAAATATTTTCTTTTTTGGTTCACTGTCTTCTGCATTCTGTCATTATTTTCCCTTTAGTGTAATGACCTCAACTGTGCATTGTAATCATATGAGATGTGAAATGGAAATAAAATATATGCTTCCATAGTAATGGACTGCTTCTTAGTTTCTTTCTTTCTATTTTTAAGTTTAAAAGAACCAGAAAAGTATTGATGTGCAAATATTATTTGATGGTAATTTCTATATTTTTAGTCTGTGTTACATTATGGATGCATATAGTTTTATATATGTGTATCTATTTCTGTGTAATTGATGGCATGAATTCATTGTTTTGAAAACCTTTTATTTTCAATTCAGTCTAATTCATAAAGCTCATAAGGCTTTAAAGCTACTGAAAGGCAAGAAATGGCCCTATTTGTCTGATAATGTTTGACTGCTGTGAGACAGGAACATACGAGTAGGTCTCATCACACGTGCCATGATGGAGCTGCAGCAAGTACAAAACAAAATGAAAGCCAAAAGCCATGGTTTGTTGCATATACCACATTATAACAAATCTTACAGGTTATATCCAGGCTACTATGGCTCTTCTCCGCCTCGAAATGCAAGCTAAAGTACACTCATCACCAGGGTTGGAATACTATCACTTTGTTTTTAAGCTTGAAAGTCATTGCTTTTCTCCATCACCAAAGACTGGAAAAACACTGAGCAGAAACAAATACATGAGAAAGAAAATATCATGAAGATAATGCTCATAGTCACATCTCCGATAGGGAACAAGATTCACATCACTTTGTAGACTCATATTTCCTGACATTTGTCCTAGCAGATTATGATCAAAGAAATAAAGCAGTGGCTGGGAAACACCACAGGAAGGATTAAATTAAATGATTATGTAAGCTTCCAAAGGATGACTACTTCCACTTGCATCCTGGCTGCTAGAAACCTTTTAGAGTTTATTTAGAAGCTGACTCTTCTTCAACATAGCAGGGTCTTGTTTAGGGATCCCCTGACAATTTTAGCTTGTTTTATTTGGCATGCATTGCCTTGCAGTTACCATCTCCTTGAACAGAACTGGCTGTCAAACCAGCAGCTGTTGCCTGTAGCCTGTTCACCAGTGCCAGCCAGCAGGAGACCATGACTGAACTGCAAAGAAGGGTAATATCACATACAGAATCCACTAAAGTAATATTAGGTTGGTACATGATTAAAAATCTCAAATACAGTGCTAATGGGAACCTCTGTACAAAATCCTTGTATTTCTAATGAAGAATTATTTCAAGAAAGTAAGAGAGGGTTGCATTTAAAAGTGAAAAAATAAAAATCCCTACCCTCTTTTAACCCCAGTTGCTTAAAAATATTTCAGGCAGGGAATTCAATCAGCAAAAGCTAAGTGAATGGAACACTGAAAAGATTTTTAAAACAGATTGGACAGGTTTATAGCCTATGTAAAACAAAAATAATCAAATCATATTCATGTGCTAAACTGATTACCTCAGCTCCAGTACTGCACAGCAGGCCTGGTCATGAGGGAGTGGGAGGAGAACTGCAAACGTAGATGGATCACAGTTAGGCTGACACTGACTGGGATTTTTCCCGATAGAACAGGGAGAAAGTAGGGTTGACGATCACAGTAATAGACATTTCCTTCAAGAAAAGGATTATCGAATGTTTGATAAAGATACTTTTTTTAAATTTCAATTTTCATTTTCCTTTTGCTTTTAGAATTAGTTACAACCCAGTTGCCAAAAATGCATGTGGAGTAATATATAGGGTACTATTTAGCAGCCATTAACCACAAATCTTTCAAAGAACTCTGATTTTATGGGCTCTCCCTTCACTCTCAGTAGAGAAGATACCTTTTTAACTCATCTGTCTCTCGTACAATCCAAGTTATCTAAATCCTTGTGTCTTGTGGGATCAACTGCTCAGAGAGCACAAAGGGAATACTAAATGTTAATTGTGTTGGTTTCAGACTTTGCTTCTGTTTTGAACAGCTTCACCAATGAAAGTAGTGAAGAATCAGATTCAGTAACCTTTTACATGCAGTTTATAGGGACCTTTCTTCAGTAGGGAAAAAAATTAACTCGTACTATTAGTGATTAATTCATAATTTACCAGTGCTGCCTGCATTAAAAAGGGAAGAGTAGGTAGATGATGCTGTATTGAGAACCGGCAAGTAAAGTTAAATATCATTGCAGAGTTAAAAGATATTTTGAATTTATCTCACCAAGATTTTCTGAGATGACAATCTGAGGAGCATATTTTACATTTAATTAAAACTGAGTGTTTCCTTACCCCTTTTGTCCTAGTTTGAGACCAAATTCGGAGAAACATCCGAACTTGAATGTCCTATGATAGAAGGCAGGTTACAGCCACCCCTCTCCCACCAGGTTCGGGAAAGAAATATTTCCTCGGAGGAAAGTGAAAGAGATAAAAAAACTATTTATTTAACAAACACACAGGAAAAGAATAATAATGGTAAATAATAAAACCTCTCGCTGTGGAGAGAAACCTGGGAAGATTTGAAAGTCCTTCTGTGGGTGTGGTCTCCCTCTTCGGAGCTGGGGTTTTGGCGCAGGCCCCTCCAGGCCTCCTGGATGACAAAAAAACACTTTGGAAAGTTCACTCATTTTTTTTCTCTTCCCCCTCTCGGGCTCAGTTTAAAGGCACAGAAAGGCACGGGATTAATTTCTGGGCATGGAGCAGTGATAGGGGCGACAACATCATAAAGTCACCGCAAGACACCTTGTTTACCACGTGTATTCATGACTTTAGAAATAAAGCAATAGGTGCTGAAAGTATAGGAACTAAGGTTAATTGAAATTTTGTAGATTTGTTACATTCTCATAACAATTTGCAAACACAAAGTATAAAGGCTTTGTCAATAATCTAAATAATTATTTTGAACCATGTATAACTAACAGCATGCCTTTATCAAATAAAGGATTTCAGTAGTTTTTTGGAAATATTTTATCCAGCCATGTCACAAATAATAACAAAAATTAATTGGTTTTACTTAAATTTTTGTCTCTTTTAAGGAAGAGAAAAATTCCATTTTGGGTGTTGAAAATCTGGAATAGTTATAAAGCTCTAAAAACAGTCATTTTCAGCTTTGAAGTCAGTACAAATAGTACAAAAGCAAGACCTTATGCATTGTCTTTCTGACAACAAAATGCCTAATATGTTATTAGAACTGAAAAGAGCTATTATTAGAACTAAAAAGCTGCAGCAAATGGCCTAGAGAACAGAGGAGTTCCTAAATCTGATGGCTGAGTCATTCCTCTTATTTCATGGTTCCCCTCAACGTTAAAGCACGCTGCTGATCAACCTGCAAGACAGTGATTTACAATGCCAGATCTTTCAGGACAAAGTTGATTGCTTATTAACGGTTCCTTAATTTTGGTGGTCAAGCTGTTCATGAATCAAGAGGTGGAGCTTCGAAAGTTGGCACTGGAGAGCAGCATGGCTGTTACAGAAAAACTGGCCATGGGAAATAACCTTGGTTTGTAAGATAAAGACATGATTCCTCTTGTACTCACAGATGAAAAAAAATGCGTTGGAAGATAAAGAAAATTTTATTACAAAATGTATTCTCTGTCAAGAGGAGAAACTTGGATAAACTTTGACAAACTGAAGACATTTCTCCGTATTAAGAGTCACATTGAGGACACCAGGACTCAAATGTGAAGGAAGATTTAAATTCCCTGTAGTCAATGGATGTAAAACTGTCTAGGATTTATATTACAAACAACACAGGGGTTAAAAAACCTGCAGGCTACAGTTCTGCTGGCTGGCTGACTACTTTGTGAAGGACACTTCAGAACCAGGAGAAAGCATATTCAGAAAGGAATAAGGCTTGATTATCAAAGAAACACTTAAGAGGTCAAAAAGGGCAGGGAAAAAAAAGGATTTGAGAAATATTTTTAAATAATAAAAGGTTCTCCAGCAATACAAGTGAAAAGAGAACAGAAATACCCAGGGTTCCACGCAGTAGGAGGAAAATATGAGCTTTGGCATCACGCCTTTAGTAGCACAAAGAATTTTTTGCTTTTAAAAATTGAACTGTGATATAAACTGGCAGGGCAAAGCTAGAGGGTAATGCAAAGAAGATGGGTGTAGATACTTCCCACCAGTTTTGATAGAAATGCCATTATGAGCTTTAAAAGTTGATAATGTGTATTTTGAACAAATCTTTTCAGTAAAATCTGTTACTATATGGTCGGAGAACAGAAAAAGCACTTATATTTTCAGTGGTGAATAAATGTGATATAGACAAGTGCAAACTTGCTCTTTTGTCTGTATATAAGATAACAAATGGTGAAGCAGAGCTCACTAGATACATTAGGGTTAAGAGAAAATTGGTTAAATATCACAAGAAGTTACCAGAAGTAGACTGATGGTGTATTTTCTCTACAAATCAACACAGGAGGTCTTAACTACCTTAAGATGGGAAGCACCAGATAACTAAGTCAAATGTAAAATTGTGGGTGAGGTTGAGTAGGCCAGCCATCAAAAGCTGAACTACAAGTGCATAAAAAGACCTATCCCAAGGTAGAAAGACATGGGTACTAATGAAGAGCAGCAGTAGGCTGGAGAAGTTCTTTATCAGTATGTCCAAGGGTCTGTATTTCTCTGAAGACTTCGGTAATGAATGGCACCAGCAATATGTTAAAACTTTCTCCTGGTAAAAAAGCCAAACAGGTGTGGAATAGATGGGGAAGGATCTTCCCAGGCACCCTTCAGGAAGGACTACATAAACTGGTTTCTAGAATGACAGTGTTTGGATTGCTTGGCAAAGAGGTCTCTTCCAGGTATTTTTGCACTCACCAGGATGCTTCAGGAGCCCATCTTCAACCTTTTAATTTGCATTTCAAAAACCACATGCTAAACTGGCGCTAATCTTGCTTCTGTTTGATGCATAAGTAGTTTACATGTTCTTTGAACAGTCTGCCCACAGTATCCAGATGCTCTAGAGTCAGAAAGATAGTGCTTATGAATCTGACTGGATCCACTTGCCAGCTTTACAGTGCCAGTAAAGCCCGTAACATATGCGCGGGAACCCAACATTCATATCAGATCAGTCTGAACAAGAAAAAGCTTGGTTAGATATTTTGGCAAGGTGGTAAAGGCATTCACTGGTGGAGCCTATGCCAACAGTACTTAAATCTTAAACATTTATAATGGAATTCTTAGGATAGGTGTAAATGTACTCCAAATTTTTACTTCCACATTACCAAACTTTACCTGCTGTAGCTATTTTACTGATCAAACCCTCCTCTTTAGATCCTCTAGATGTTGAACTTCTCAGCTGTAGAAGACCACTTTAATTAGCACACCTATGAGTTCTCTTTTTGATAGCTTCAGACTACCTTCACAGAGAGTTTCAGCTGTCTGTTTTAGGTGACAGATGAGCTTACCCATTCATGGAGAAAGTAATGTCTTTTTTTCACCAGGATCTTCTAGCTGGTGTCCCCGTCTTGGGAGCAGCACAAAGAGCTGGTGGAGTCCGTATGCTCATCACAATATACAAGATAGCACAAGCAAGTGAAGTCTGATGTTCTGAAAACAAAAAGATTAGTGTAGCTAGGCCCTCGCTTCTTTGTCGTCCAGGTTAAGAGTTACTTTATGACTGAACTCAGGTCTGAGTAGAATTATATGTAAAAACATTTTCTTCAAGTGGGTTTTTAGCTTGAATTGGTTGCACAATCATTGTTTCTGCTGGAGGCATAGTCCGTGGTGTGACCACTCTCTTTTGTCAGTTCTTTGGTGAAAACATAGCCTAAAAATCTATCTTTGCTGCAGCGTTAGTTCCAGTGACAGGAGTTCATTTGTTAAGAACTAAGTGGATTCTTGCCCTGCTTGTGGGCAGTGCATTTAACAGACATGCTCCATCCCTGTCCTATGTTATATGTTTACAACTCAGCATTCAGAAACCCAGGTTGAAAGGCTGCCTTGCTGCTGCCTGTGGCACAGATTCTTACTGTGGCTTTTAAACTGCACCACTGTTCGTCTTTCTCTCCTTGATTATATATTCATACATAGAAATAAGTGTGGAATAAGTGACTGCTTTATAAATGTGCTCTCTCAGAATGTAGAGCTGCTGTCTGCAGAGAACATTTATTCATGGAAGGCCTGCAAGGCCACTGTGCGAGCAGTAATGTAATCTGACCACGGCTGCATGTAACTGGGGGCAGCCATGCCACCGAGTCTTAGAGTTGCTGACCTTCGGAATGCTGTGTTTACAGCAAGTCAGAGAAAGGCACCAGAACCAAGAACAGGTGGCCTTGAGTTGTGCGAACAGCCTACAGGGTTTTAAACAGTTCTGATTTATTCAGTGTGACAGTCCCTGTATAATAAGGTTGGACTTGGAGATTGCAAAATACAAAGTTTCCACGTGTTTTTTTTTGAATATGATAAGGAAAATGGGCTATAGCTTTTCATGTAAGTGATTGGCATTCACTCCACCATCCCTTTTAAAGTTCTGAACAGCACTGCTTGTGGACACATCTTGTGTTCCCTGCTGTTGCCTGATCACTCAGCCAACAGTGCTCAGGCAGAGCTTCTCACCTCTTGAACACCAGTCAGTCCTTTATAAAATGCTACCTTCTACCATAGTGATCATGTTCCTAACAACTTTAGACTAAGAAGATGTGTTACTGAAATGATTTATTGAATTTTCTATTTTTCTCTGTTATACATATTTTCTTTTTTTTCCCATGGGTTTTGTCAGATTTAGACCCTGATCCTTCAAACAGTCGAATGAATTCAGTGGATCTGTAATAGAACAGGGATACCAGTGCCCCCACAAAAATCGAAGTATTTAACTGGTCAAGTCTCTTGGGCAATAATGTTTCAGGTTTGTCAGGCTACCAGAGGTATATCACACATCTCACTACAATATCCTTTCTTCTGGTCTTAAACAAGTTTGTTCTAGTTTCAAAACTGCCCCTTGCAGTCAGATATTTAGCAACTACAACTTGTATTTTGGGTAAGTTAATATCTTTACAAACTCAATTTTATTGTCAGCGTAATGTGACAAAAGTAATGGCTGAATATAAATAGCCTAACTCATTCCATCTCTTACAACTAAAATATTAGGAGTTGGGCATTAAAAATAGAAAATGTGTATATACAAAACTTTGACAACTTTGCAAAAGCATGATTTTATGAAACTGTTTTCTGCTCGATGTTTCTTTCAGGGAAAGTCGCCTGCACTGACCTGGATGAGGATGTGACATAACCATACTGCACAGGCACTTACATCTTCTGCTCTAAAAGGGCTTTGTCAGAGCCTCTAAGTGCAGTTTTCAATTCAGTCATGAAGGTGCCTGAGCTTTGCTTTAAGCAGTACAGAAATTTTTTATAGAAAAAAAATTATGTCCAGTTCTTCACATTTGGTATAAATTAATTTCCGTTTACATGTACCTTCACAGCAAAGGGTCAACTTCCTTTTTGGAGGTCACTCACAGTTCCAGTCGTGGCGCCTTCCATGCTTCCATGAGCATTCTCATGGCCTCTCAGAATTCTCCTCTCTCTGTTTACCAGCTGGTTTGTGCATCTGTCTTACCCAGAGTAGAAGTTACCTATAATACCCTCCTTCACTTAGGATAATGCTGCTATTCCCCACAGTGAAGGCTGCAGGCTGTATCCTGTACTGGCCTTTTGTCAGCCACCCATTTGATGGCCAGCTACAGGGCCTTGGAGACATGAGGAAGAGGCTTTTTTACTTTTTTGATGAACAGCTGAATTTCTACCTCACCTGAAGCAGTCAGCTGTAACTCTCTCACTGTGCAGGTAGTCTGAAAATATCGAAAAGAGGTCTCAGTGGTATGTACAGTGACCCGTTTCCAGACAAATTATCAGATACCCTGGTGAGTGTTGGCAGTCGTTACTAGCTAATGCACTTACATATAGCGATGGTCAGTACGGCAGCACAATGATTTTACAAAGTGGGGGAAGATCGTATTGCATCACCTCTGTTTTCTATGAAACTGCAAGCATACAGTGAGCTTTTGCCGACTTCTGTCATTTGTCAAAGTGATTTTGTCTTACAGAAGGCAGAAAGTGAAATGGGCAGAAACCCAGTGGTTTTCCACGTTATTTATTTTTCATTTTACATGAAGTCTCTGTTACATGGTCTCTTTTATCCTATCAATTCTTTATTCACTAGCCACACTCTGTCATCACCTTTTAGAATCACATCAGTACTGGCAGCACCATTATTGTCCTTATTCAGCAAAACACATATGTTCCAAAGTTTCCAATGCCCCTGCAGCAAGAATAGTTATAGAATGATCTGGAAAAAAATCTCATTTTTCTTGATATTGTGTCTAACAGCATTGTACTTTAGCTGTTACTGAGGTTACAACAATAATATGGAAAATGTGTTTGGGCTTTTATAGTATTTTTTATCTCGATGAAGTATTAGTAGGAGCTCTCTGTACCAGACAAAGAGATGGAATCACATTTATATTTGAGACAAGAAAGATAGATGAAAGCAGGCAGAAAAAAAAAGTTATGTGACTTAAGAGCAAAGCAGTCAGGTGCTTTAGAAAGATGACTTTTTATTTTGTAAAGCCATGCATATCTCCAGTCAAAAGATGGGGATAGAATGAGAATTTGAGCTGCACCATTTGCTCCAGAAGTATTCTCTCCACCTACCCTCTTCAACCATCGTCCTTTTCAATTTAACTTGACTGGTGGGAGAAGAGGAACTAAAAGGTAGTGAAGAAAGTTGGACAGAGTATTTTTGTTCCCTGGAAAATCTGTATCACTCTTCTACAAATCAGGATACTGTAGCTGTCTGGCTCATTCTGCACATCAGTCTATAAACTGCAGTTCAAATTTTCTGCAGTGCAAATTTTCTTCCTCCATTTGCTTATTTTAAGCTCCAGCTAATTACAACTGTTTCATAGTCTTACTAAAATGACCCTGTGGGAATGTTAGAATAAGTCTTTTTCTTAGTCTTTCTTGTAACTACAAGGTATTTTTAAGGTGGACCTGGAAATGCCCATAATGCACACATGAGCATGTGTTTCTCTGTGTGTGCATATGTGTAGTGTATGCCTACCTATACAAGCTGACAGAAACCTTGTAAGGAAAGAAAGAAAGGACACTTTTCCTGACCTTGGGATCAGGAACTTAAGTTAAACAAAAATAAACATCTTTGAGATGAATATAAGGGTTCCTGCATGAGGCAGCTTTTTTCCAGTGCATTTTACTTTGTGGAAGAAATTTTTGTCTTGTTTACAATACTCTCATATGTCAATTAACTCCTTTCACAACTGCTTTGTGCTGTTAATTTCTCTAAGCTACTGGTTATCTCTCCTTTTGCTATGGAATTACACAGTGCCTAGCATAATGCATCACTGGTGCCCAACTATTCCTGTAACTGAACACTGAATAAGCTAAGGAACTGAGTAGATGTTAACTGCTTTAAAGTAGATTAGGTAGTATTTGTCATGGACAAGGTTTTTTTTAAATCCTGTGGGGAAGGGGTTTCTTTCTTCTCCTTTTTATCCCCTTTAAATTTTCTCAACTCAGAGATGTGTGAACTACTTATTGAATTACAACCTGCTGTTCATGAATCACTCAGATGCTGGCCTGATTAAATAATAACAAGACCATTTCTATAGAAATGGACTCATTTTTGTGTTACTTAATTTTTTTTTTAGATGGCAGTTACAGAAAAAAAAAACCTCAAACATACCTTTATTTTGGGATAGAGGTTTGAGCCTGGGAGGGAAACAGTCCTGCACTCTACTAACATAATTTCATTGTAGGAGATCCTTTGTACAGAATTGTGATGCTAATTGGTAATCTTTCTTGTCCAGGATAAATGTTTAACTGGCTGCTGATTACAAGTGAGCTGCCTCTGTTAACACCTAAAATCCTGAATTTTACTGTGTGTAGTTTTTGGTTGAATCTTAAACTGAGGCTGAATACCCAATAACTTGAAAAAGACTAAAAAATACTTTAAACTGAAATGAAATATTTGGATGTTCCTAAACTAAATTGATTCATTTCCATTCCTTGTGCAGGCAGAAGGAATTAATTTTGAGCTGCTGCAGCACTGAACTGCATTACCAAGGAGAGGAGATTACCACTAACCACTGGCATTTGGTAGTGTTATTTTGCTTTTAGACTAGATTTCCTGGCAGGAACATGTATTACTCAGAGTTAAGAGGTACTGTCATGTACTAAAGAGCTTCGGTAGAAGAGTACCGCAGTCATGTCAAACCTGAGTGACTGTTTTTCAGTAGTCACAGATAAGTTGCATGAAAAGAACGAAGGAGTGTTTTAGTTTAAGAGAAATTTTAGACAAAATATTATTTCAATTAGCATATTATGTGGCTTTCTCTCATCTGTGTGTTTCTACTGTAATTCAGTTGTGAAAAGCTTCAGGGTTTTGTTGTTTTTTTTTTTTAAACTAATTATCAGTTTCAATACAATTCAGTTCATCTTTGGTTATCTACCTCAGATCATAAAATCTTCTGTTTGTATCACTGAAATTAATTGCAGATCGTTACCTGGCTAGAAATTGTTCAGAGTTTAACAAATTTTTGTGGTATGTTCAAGTGTATTTCCACAAGGAAAGAGGTTTTTACCACCAAATTTGAAAGAGCCATGAATATGTTACTGTCAGCGAGCTTTAGAATTTTAAGTTAGGGTTTAAGTTTGAACATTATACAGTTACAAAGCATGTATACATATGCATACAACTTTCTTTCAGAAAAGCATTTGTATCTCATGTCATAGTTTCAACCCTTGAGTTAATTTATGCAGTAATATAACTATAAAATAGTTTAGGGTGAAAAGGACTTGTAGAGGCTGTTTTGTTCAATGTCCCACTCCTTGGGTTAATTTGGCCCTTGTCCCAGCTGAGTTTGAACATCTCCAAGGATACAGATTCTATAGTCCCTCTGGGGAGTATCTCTCAGTGTTTGACTGCTCTTACTGTGAAAAGCTTTTTCTTTATATCTATCCACAGTTTTACTTGCTGGAATTTTCATTTGTTTTTTTCTTTCTCTTTCATCATGTAGCTACAAAAGCCTGCCTCTGTCTTATCTGCACCCTCCTATTAACTAGTTGTATGCAGTCATAATGTCCTTCCATAGCCCCCTTCCCTGGGTGAACAGACCCAGCTCTCCAAGCCTCTCCTTGTACACCGTGTGCTCCAGCCCCCTGACCATCCTGGTGGCCCTCCCCTGGCTGGACTGCTTTATCACAGTGCTTCTTTGGCTAGAAGTTCTCATTAGCTTGTTACTTTGCCATTAATCTGTTGTCTCACAGATTCTTGACATCGTAAGTACTAGTGACCAAGGTCATAATAAGCAGACTGTGAAAGCATGCAATTAGCACGGGTTCATGGAAGAGTTCTTCTCTTTTCTGGTTTGTGTCGCCCTTGGAGAACACGCAGTTGCACATGAACACGCACATTCGAATTCTAAAAGTCTAATTGCAGAAAAAGACCTTTCCAGGTGCCAGGTGGACAGACAACTCTCTCCTGGGGACTCAAGATCTCCATATATTCCAGGAGGTATCTGCCTCCTGAGAGCAATCTGAGCTGATTAAAAAAAAAAATGTTGAAGAGGCTTTATAATTTTGAATATCATATAACAACGATATTATATAGCATGTTCTCTGAAGCATTTTTTGTTGCATATTTGGTATACGACCTGGGCATAAGCTGTAAACATTTATTTTTCATTACTTTGTTTACATAAGATCCTTTAATATTCACCCATCAGCACCTGCACTGTCACAGTTAGATTTTCTCACAATTTTAGTATTTAGTTACACAATTTTCTCCTATCTTAAAAATTATCAGGTAGACGATACTTTAAACTGAATATGTCTTTTCAGTGGCCGACAAAGTAATTTCACAGTTTTTAAGAGAAAATAGCTCATTTGATAGTAAATGCCACAATAATGTAAAAGTAATTATATGTAAAGATGCTACTGCTTTTTGCAGTCTCTTTGGGGAGAGAATATTCATAATTGTCTTAATCACTCTCAGGTTTTTGCCTTTTCTGGCTATATTCTGTCTTCAAGTTGTTCATGTTCTCGGTTCACAGAAAACACATTTCTCTTTACAGTTGCACTGAATGATTCTCCTTAAACACTCTCCTCAACAACTCAGGCTATACCAGCAATAGAAAACAGTAAATCTTCATAAGAGATGAAGTACTGCTATTTTTATAGGATGCAAACTGGATTAAAATTCGCAGAGTCCTTGTATGATCCCTACTTATAAACTTCCAGGGTTTGTCAGAAGAAAATGCCTTATTACTGTTTTTTCAAAGCTCTCACTTGCATGTATTACACAGCCTAAAAAAAGAAATGCTAACTCGCCTGTGAATCAGGAATAAGAAGCAAATTCTTCCAAATTAAGCTTCAGGAACACTTTGTGTTCCAGGTCTTATTTTAATTCAGTTTTAGGACAATACAAAGAATAATCACAGCCACTTTTTGGCTGGCCTTTGCTAAATGCTTAGGTTTCCTCAGGATGAATTTTACACAAAGAAGAAAGTGTAATCAACAATTATGTTCCTTCATATTTCTTTGCAAAGGTTTGTTTGATTATTTGGCAAATTTTTGATTATTTGGCAAATTTTATTCCAGTGACAAACAAACCAAAGCAAGAGGTTCCCATCTCCATACTGACGTTGCATCCAAATCCCTGGCTACCAAATCCGGCTTGCTGGTGTAATACTGAATTTTGCCTCTTGTGTGATCAGCTTGAGAGGAGTGGAGTATTTTTGGGAAGGTGGGCAGCTCTCTGTTGGTTGCTATAGAAGGGACAGGCACAGCTGTAGTTTCATTTTGTAATCTGTCTAGCAAATGCAACCTCATTGGAAACAACAAATTATTAGTCTCAAAATGTCTGGCTACTGATCATAAACTTCCCTCTTGGTGATCTCTAACCAGAAATGCCCTGACACATTTTTCAGTGAGAGAACTATTAGCAATCAAAGATATCTCATGATGTGAGGCTGACTGGAGTTACATGAAGAATCTTGCATCCAAACTACTTTACTGTTCCAGCAAAACTGCTGAAGTGGGAACTGTAATTGGTCTTGGAGGACTACTACCTCTGTTCTCAATGTACTAGACCTCATAACATTTTCAAACTGGGATATTAGAAGGAAGAAGGTTTTCTGTGTTTTTTAAGGGTCTGATTATGGATGGGCCAAAGTTCTGTATTTGCAATCATAATTTCTGTTGAGGCTTAATCCGCGGGTATATTCATGCAGAAAGACTGGATGCTTACACCATAATCTAAATTATATAGTGTTTTTCTATCTAAACAGTGCTTTTTGTGACTCATACTTGTTAGATTCCACCTGTTGTCTAACCACTATATTAGCAAATAAACTTAAGCCTCAGCGTGACGGAGGGAAAAAAATCAATCTTTCTTCACTATGTTGTGTCATTATCTTGCTATTGACCGGTTTTGCATTTAGCAATTTCCAGTTTCATCTCTGTTTCTTTTCACAGTTCATGTAAGTAAACATCATGAAGAGTCTTTTCTTTCCTTATTGCATTCAAGGCTAGGAGTGTCTCCCCCTCCCTGCCCCCAAATATGACCCTTATGATGTGTTCTGTTTTTTCATTAAAAGCAACAATGTCAATATATATTTCTCGTACAACAAATACTCTTTAATTAGATGTGGACTTTTAAGAGAAAACCTTCGGTGGTGTGCAGTCTTGAAGATATGCTCTCCATACACTGAAGTCCCAGCTGTATTTTTAAAAGAACCTTTAATACTCTGGGAAATGCCTGCAGGGCTCTAAATTAATATCTCCCACTGATAATTATGCAGTTGCCAAAGTTAGCTAATATTCATGTAGCAGAAACATGAAATTAAATATTTTTGTAGCCTTCCATACCAAGGCTAGAACAGAAGTCCAGGGAGAAAATTTATCTGCAATGCACTTGAATCATATAGGTTCCTGTTTCAGGTGCCATTGAAATTTCAAGAAGACAAAAAAAGCTTTCGTTTTTCAAAGGGCATAATTAGTAACTATCCATATAATGACTTCTGAAAATAGTAAAAAACTTGGGGAATTTACTTGACATTATTCTTGAATACTTAAAGTATTGCTACATGTTTTTAAACCTAATGGGCTGCTTTTCTGTTCAGAGAATAATTTGTTGTGCACCCTTCCAAATTGTACAGCTGTTTTGTAATTGCAGGCATACTGAAAGCAAGACAGCCTATGACTAAGCAGGAATAAATCAGCCCAATTTCCTTCTATCAATTCATTTTCTTTAGGCTGAAGACCCTATCCTTTTGCTTGAAAGAAGCAACAGGGCTTGCCTGCTTCTTTTGACAAGAAAGGAATATTATCTCAACATGAGTCATCTACTGTATTTTTATTGGCCACTGCTGTGTTCCACTTTTACATCATGAAGATACGATCCTGTATAGAGGCCTATTAGGAATGACAAGTGTTGTTAAATGATACCAAGTGGTTTGATAAAAACAGGGAAACATAAGCTGCTAATAAAAAAAGGAAGACGAGAAGAGAGGAAGGGACCAAAGATAAGAAAGTGTAATGAAAAAACACCATAGCAACAAATCCCCCCTGCCTAGTTCAACATAATGTGCAGAAGAGCATAATTCTCCTCTGTGAACCCTGCTAAAATTTGAACCTGCTGCCTCCCAATTTGGCTGCTGGGACCAGGAGAAACAATACCAGTGGGAGACTTCTGAAAACCAGCAGTAGTTGCGGTTTGCTGGCCGAAAGCATCACAGACACCCAGACAGTGTGGGCAGGGGTACAGACAAAGGTGGTGAGGAAGTCAAAGTCTCTGGAGAGTTAAAGTGAGCAGAAGGCTTGTGTTTATTTTTAAAGGTGAAGTATGGTTGCATGAAGTAGAGAAGAAAGGACTAGGGGTCCGTCTAGGTCCCAAGCTAAAGTCAGAAGATCCTTTCCCAGCATCAGCTGATCTCCCATCAAGCTCTCATGGTTAGCCGTAACCCATTCTCCCTACTCCCCGTCTCCCTGCGTTGTTCCCCTGTGCATGACTGACTGTCCTTGGCCAGAGCTGCTGACAGTACAGCCACCTGCGTGGAGATGTTCATTCTTCACTTCTTTCAGCTGTGGAACTGAAATAGCCTGACCTGAAACCATTGTTATCCCTGAGAAGTAGGTTGTATTTTCGCAGTATAATAGAAATAATACTTGTGGACATATATATACAACTATATATATTCTTACTAGCACTGTTAATTAGAAAAGAAGATACATCTGCCAAAAAGAGTCTGTGTAGTAATGTTTGAATTAAACAGTGAGTACATTTTCAGCAGAAATATTCTTTTTGGTTACCAAAACTGAAGTGCTTCAGTGAATTATCCCATAATGTGTTCTTGGGAAATATTTACTTCATGTAAAAAACAGCTTGTGAACTGCACCTCTGGAAGTTATTAGGGTGGTTAGCCATACAACAGTTACATGCAAGTAGTGAGACAGTGATAAGACTAATAGTGAAGGTTTTATCAGAATACCTATTGCTTAAAAGGAAGAAAATTATAGTGAGGACTGCAAAGAAGAAAATTACATGTTGTCACCATTTATTTCACACAGGAGAAAAGTTGTGTTTTTCTGTGCTAAGTGTAGCTGCAAATTCAAAGAGCCCCATATAAACTCTGTATAATTCCAAATAAATAAAGCTGCATTCTAAGCCTCAAGATAAAAACTCAAAATTATGAACCACCATCATGATCCTTTATTTCCTAGTGACTACCAAAGCAATACTGCCTAAATCAGACACAGAACATGCCTGCTCTTACACAGGACCTAGAATACAGAATAATAATTCTCTATGGCATGAGAGAAGAGTCCATTCAAGCATCACAGGGCTACCCAAAAGCACTAGGGAGGGTAAAATGAACTTTAAGAATTGCACAGGATCAAAGAGTGCCTCTCCAGCTCTATCTCTGCAAAGTTACTGCCAGAAAAGTAGAGGGAATGTTCGCACCTTCAGGTTAGATGTTTAACACGCCCGTCATGTGTCTTGAAAAAAGCTGTGTGTCAATACACTTACCATGTCTGCCTTTACATGTTGAGCCAAGTATGCCTTTTCTAAAGTCATAAATTACATGGTTTAATTGAAATCTATTTTAAAATCAATTCTGTTAACTCAGTGCCTCTGAATTCACTGACGCAAATCGAACAGGAAAAAACAGGTTTAAGCTGATTAAAGAGACTGAACATAAAGACTGAATACAACTCCCTTTCTCCTGTAGACTGAGCAAATGCAGATAGTCTGGATTTATTCATGAGAAACTTAAGGCTAATGCTACAGAATTTTCTTTTTCAGGACAAGGAGTATAACCAGAACTTACTGGGCCAGTTCGCTCTGTTTTACTTCTGTTTGCATCATGCCTCACATACGTCATTTGCTCTCACGAGCATTAAATTCAGAAAGATTTTATTTTAAAATACCATTTGAATGCATCATGAATCACTTTCACTTAACAAATGACAGCTTAGAATCGCATGAAATTGCTTCCAAAAAGGAGCGAGATACCTTGGCAGGTATTAACTAATTTAGAATCTCTTGAATCCTTCTGAAGAACCACTGAAATCTCAGATGCTCCGCTCAGCATCGTGTCCAGAAATTGGTATGAATGTGAGAAGACCAAAGAGGGTCCTTGGTAGCTCTGATCTCATACAGCACAAAGGGGAGGACTTCTTTTCTTTGCTTCATGTGTTCTGTCTCCAGCATTCACTGTGTATCAAAACCACCTACAATCTCCTAAAAATAAGAATGTTTATCCATAATCTTACACTCCATAAAATTCAGTGACAGCCTTAGGGTTTTTTGTAGGGATTTCTGATGCAGTCAACATCAGCATCAGCATCAGCAGGCTTGTACCGGGATTATATAGTTTGGATTTTCAATTTTTTTAAAAAAGTTCTGTCCTTCTACAGGTGTCCCAAGTGTTTCCAATCTTATCTCATTTCTCATCAGCAAAATCCTATGTAGCATTCTTTTATGGTTATAACTGTTTTTTCAAGTGTGGTCTCCAGTGTAGCTGATGATTCTTGTGAGACATTTCAGTACTGAAGGCACCACCTTCCTGTAGACCTTCCAAAACCCCAACATTTCTCCTCATATCCTCTATTTCCATTATGAAAGAAGGAGATATAAATAAGAAAAATGTTTTCCCTGCTAGTATTTTCTTCTGTTAATGCATACAGAAAAGAATTAAAAGGTGTGAGTTTGTATTTGGCTCCTTACCTATTGCCATTCAAGTCCAATTGCTAAAAAGTTTTTGCTACAGCACCTTCTGGCTCTTCTTGATAATAGCAATTTGCCTATTTACTTCAGCAGGGGAAAAGCAGGACTTTGATGAAGTAACTCATCTAGGTACAAAATGCATTTTTTAAAGTTTGGCAGCAGTGAAGTCAAAAGCATCCTTCCCTTCATTGTTGACAGGTCAGCACACTGGGATTATCAAGCTCAGCAATCTAATGGACACCAGATTACTGGTAACATGCATTTCTTCTGGGTCCTCCTTTCATATTTAACAGTGTTTCATTGCAGATCTTATAGCTTCTTTAGCATACAGGACAAAAGTTATTGTCACACTCTGTTTTGCTTTTCACTACTAAAATAAATTAATTATGGTTCTTGAGATTCATGCAGCATTGCCACTTCCAGTGGTCTAAGCATATTAAGCTGTCTTCTTGGGAAAAAAACAGTAAGGCCACATCAGCAAGACTGACATTTATTTCAATCTCCTACTCTAAAACCTGTAGTTAACAAGGTCAAAAAGCACTGGGTGAATTATGGGACAAGAATTCTTAAGATGATTTGCAGAAGGGATTTATTATGAAGCCAAAATTGTATTGTCAGGGGGAAGGAGATATGTAGTGAGTATAAGCAAAAAACCAGTCCATCTACTTTACATGCTGTCAAGTGTTAAAGGCAGGAATGATTCACAACTGCACAAATATGTAATTCTGAAACTCTTGGAATTATTTCCTCTTGTATAAACCTTTGAGAAAAAATACCTTTGCATATAGCTTAAGTGTGGAAATAACTAGCTTTTTCCCCTCTCTAAGACAGGAAAGTATTACCCTATGTCCAATTAAACTTACTTTGCAGTGAATAACTGAGATACTGGATAACAAAGAACAAATTTGCTGGAAGTAGATCAAACCATGCATTTTAAACTTGCCTGCAAAGGGTTTCCTCACTGAGATTTCCTTTTTCCTCGTCCAAGCAATAGAGGTTTCACAGGCCTTCTTTTTTAAATTCTTCTTACACTCTACAGGAGTAGGAGGTCTTGCGTGTAGCTTCACATTCCCCTTGAAAAGCTGTCGCAATATGCATCAAGAGCAAGAGAACATTCCAAGAGGCTAGAAGACAGCGTGGGAAAACAGGGTTGGACAAAAGCACATCCCAAACTCTCCAAGAAGAAACTGAGAAAGCTAACAGTCCTGTTATCTGGGAACTTTTTCAGATCTTTGGCCTCATGCAACATATACTGTTTGATGCCAACTCTAAGCATGTTCCCTGCTTATTGTTATACCATTGCTAAGTGGTCTAATAATTGATCTGAAATACTTTTCGGCATAAAGCAAAGCAAGACCTCTGAAAATCCCACTTCCCTATTTCACCAAAGCTCTGAAGACAGAATCTGGGGAAGAAGGTTCTGTGGGGCAGGTGTGGAGAGGCTGAGAAGTGGTTGAGTCACCCTGTTTGAAAACCAATCTATAGCTAATTAGTGAATCGTTTTCACAGCCCTGGAAGGTATATAAATACTGCTTCTCAGTTTTACAGCAGTCTGGGATGGAAGGGAACAAATTCTGCTGTTATGAAAATGCCTTCAATCAGTTGAGTGAAGGCAAATTAGGCAGAAATAGTTGTGAATGTGCTTTATGAAGTACAACTTACACCCCTGCTGGTTACAGTTGCAGTTTACCTGCTACAGAGCCCTTATATTTACTGTTCCGTCAATGCTTTACGGTTTTGATAAATTTCGCATCCTCAAACTGCTTTTTCTTGGAACACATGATGAGGTATACGTTGGAAAGCTGCTGATGGTTGGGTTACTCATACCAAAGGGAGGAGATTTGTGTTCAGGTGTTGTAGTCTGGGTTTGATGGGTCTTTGAGCAGCCTGCTCTAGAGGAAGGTGTCCCTGCCTGTGTGGCAGGAGGGTTGGAACTAGATGGTCTTTAACCTGGTCCTTTCCAGCTCAGGTGACTATGATTCTTATAAAACAGACTCCGTCTTGCTGGTATATAGGTATCCACTCTCTCCTAGCTCCTAACAAACATAAGATGTAGGATGAAAGACAACACATAGCATCTGAACATAGCACAAGAGAAGAAGTGAGGTACAAGTACAGGTTATCAAAACATGAATTGAATTTTTTCCTCTCAGAGCCCCATTCCTTTACACTACTAATGTTTACTGAGTGAGTGGGGAAAGGAAGGAGGCTTGCACAGCTCGTGTTAAAGCAGAAAATTAAGAAAAGTTAGTCTAGTAATCTGAATGAAACTGGACTCATCAGTCTCTAGACTGATTGCATGTTTAGGTGATAAATATACTAATCATGCCAAAATATATTCCTAGCAAGCAAAATCATATTATATTACAAGTGGTTTTTTGGGGATATCTGCTGAACCTGGGAATCAGATTCAGTGTCTGAGAATACCATGTGTTTCTTGTCACTGCATAAAGGAATCAGTCCAGAATACATTATTTCTTTGCACTCTAGGCTTTTATTATTTAGCAAAAAGAAACTTTTTTTTCCACTCTGAGTGGATGTCACTTGAATATAACCAGAACAGCCAAAACTGATTTTGAGCATCTTTAAAGAACCTATTACGCAAATAAAGTGCACTTTGGTGCTTCCATATTGATGACTTGAAAGAAAGACACTTTCAAATTGATGCATGCTTGGGAATGCTAATGAGCAGTCTTGGACATATGACTAAACAGCAGCGTTACAATGCTATTGAGTAGTCATCTTCTCCAGGACGTGTCTGCCAAACAATAGCTACCAATTTTATTTTTATTACAGAATCTTTTTCTGTATCTGGTATTCCTTCTTTCTTTTTTTTTTTTTATTCTTGCTCTTTATTGTTATTTTAATCTTTTTTTTCTTCCTCCTTTCCTGCTAGCGTGATATTAAAAAAAAAAACCCTATTAGTAAAAAATTCTTATTTGTGGTCAGTCCTTTCATTAAAATATCTTTTTTTTTTTCCCTCCTTTTAATTAAGAAATAGAAGCAGCAGCAAATTTCCAGAAACATTCTGTAGTTTCTTCGGTATGGAACTGGAGCAAGTTAATGGGGAAATAACTTCACTTTGGTAAGAAGTATTTCATCCTTCATCAACTGATTTCTTCTTTTCTTCTTCTAAACTGCAAAATGTCAATCGAGATTGCTTTCAGATATAACTATTACATCTCTATTACAGAGAATTCTCAAAATTTCAATGGGTATGGCTGGAGAAGTACATCATATTCTGCATATCTGCTCATATGCATATATGTCTAAAACCGCTGATGTTTCCTCCCTTCTGTATGGCCCAATCTGGATTGTTATTGTTTTTAATTTTAAGACCTGCTGAATGCTCAGCCTTGCTAGTTACTTCCTGAGCTTTACTAGGGTGATGCCTGATGTTGTCCTTTCAGGACTGTATTCTTTGTATATATATGTTCATCCCTCTCAAAAAAACGCTGCCAGTCTGTAGGAAAATGAATACCCTAAGTGTGGGAATTAACAGCAGGTCAGAAAACCTGTCTGAGTCTGAGTCTGACATTGGTCTCAGCACAGTCCATTTCTACTTGTGAGAAATCTAGTCGAGAGAAGCAAGAAATTCAAAACAATGGAGGGAGTAAACAGCAACAAGGCTGCAGCTGGCATTTTGTTTGGATTCTTGATATGTCTGTGTTGTAGATAACTAATAATAGTATAGTGTAGTTAAAATAGCCAGTGAATCTACTGTAGTAGTTGAGCAACTAATGGACAACTAACACGAATGATAAACATAAAAAAGTGTATATATATGACACTGGCTCTTGGAATAAACACTTTTTGCCTACACTTTATGTTAGAATTAGAGAGTGTCCCGCGTCCGCCTCAACTGCAACACCAAAGATGCCAAGAACTGGAAAAGCCCAGCAGCTTACAAATAAAAGAGGTGATATGCTGTAACAGATAGAAGCTTCATGATGCATTTATATTCTTGATTAATATGAAAGATTAGGGGCCAAATATGAGAATATATGGCCAAATATTTTGTGTTACTTAGCACTGACAAAGATGTCAGCATGGAAAAAAATACAGAGAAATTTAAAGACATGTAAAACATTAAAGCAAGAAATAACTAAGAGCCTGGAAATTGTCCATTTTCTTTATTAAAGGAGCTTATATTGAGAAAATAAACCTTGGGAAATCCATAAATGAACCAAGAGGAAGATGGGCACTAAAGACAAAACTGCTGAGTGCAACCAAGCTGTAATTTCTTGGTCCAGGGACCATCAAAAGGAAATATCAGTATCGTCCAAGGTTAAAAGTGACTTAAAACTCCTAAGTGGCAATAACTGTCCAAACAGGAAGAAATGACAGAGTCGTTCCATTACACTGAACATAAATTAAACACATTTGTCAATGGGTTCTAATGGCAAGATATAGTGACTTTTATGCAGGTGTAGTCTCCTGAAGAAGCAACTTCTCCTATATATTGACTATTAGTTTGAATAATAACCTTTATGTTAAAATTTCTTTCAGAAGACAATGTCACCTTGCATTTTTTTTTTTTACAATGGGCAATAAAATCAGACCATCAGTTCTTCTAAAAATAGTATCCATGTTTTGCTATCAACGAAAGCTATTAACAAAGTGGATCTTTAAGTGTGTTACAAAGATATTTTCCAGATTTGATTCTTTGTGTACAAATATATAAATAATTTATGTGGCTGAATGTGATTTTACGGATCATTAAAAATTTGCACCGCCAGTAATGCATTCCTGAAATCCAAATTTTAGTTATATAAAAAATTGTCATGTTAAACAGTCTGTTAAAAATGGTCATGCTGATGTATCTGACTTCATTGTAGTTGTCTTATGATGTCAGAACTGTTTGTGCTAGTTTCTTTACTGTCATCATATCATTACTTTTTAAAAGAGATGTGATAGGCTTAAACATTCTGCTTATCTAACTCATGATTGACAACTGAACTTCTGCACTGCCAGATAACCACTTATCTTCAAGCAACATAGTATTCAAAAAATTTAACAGGTTGCAGTTATTCATAATTGCATCTGCTGAAGCTGTAGCCTACAAAATATGCTGTATTTTCTTAGAAGACTGTGTCTTCTGGAAAGGTGCTTTTTTCAGGGGGAACTGCTGTGTCATTGTTGAGGTACGAGAGTGTGCAGGTACTGCATAGGCCCACAGCCATATCCAGGGCTTCCTTTCTAGCTACATGGCTTTTGTAGTGTGAGTCAGCTGGTTACTTGAGAAAAGAGAGGGTGAGCACAAGAAATTACAAGGTAGGGAACTGTTGCTCTTGAATTACTACATACCACAGGAGTTTACTGAAATTAGTGTTTTAAAATACAGTTACTGTAAATTCTGTGGTCCAGAAAAGTGTGGCTAAAGTATGTCTGTTTCCTAGCCATCATTGTTTTAAAAATGTCTAGTCCTCAATTTCAAAATATCACATGAGATGTATGTACTTTAGCCATTAATGGTGACTAATGCTAAAGCAAAGATACTGAAGGTTTTAAATCATAAGACCTGAAATGATATTTAGAAACAGCAGAAAGTTCAGGTTTCACCCCTTTGAAAGGTCAAATGGGAATAAATAAAAAAAAAGACAAGCCCCCAAACTTTTATAAAAGCAATAATATCTTGCCTTTGTATGGTGGGTTTTTTTCTGAGCACTGTATAAACATTAATAACTGTAAAAGTTCTGCAACCTGTGGAGTCTCTATTTTACAGATAGGAGAAAATAAGGAATGAAAAAAGTTATGGTCTGAACTCTCAGCAGTGCCACTTAGGTCAATCTTAGAAAGCCTGGCTTAATTTATGGTATTACAGAATATCCAAAATTCCCAATAAATTTACAGAAAAGATTAATAAGTCAGTACTAATGTAGCCAGATCCAGAGCTCTTGAACATGCTCTCTTAAAAATTAACTGTCTTTCTTGCAGTCACACAAAGGCAGCAGGAATGGCTCTAGAAAGCTCTATTTGAATTTTTACCTCAGGGTTAACACAGGACATAGATTCATCAGATGGCAACCAGTGAAATTGGTAATGTGTCCTCTGTATAAAAAAGATGAGATCAAATTGCTGTTTGGGTTTAGTTTCTTTAGGGCAAAAATCAGTCTTACCATGGCTTATTACGTGTAGTCGGCCCCTTTGAAGCCAGGTCAATTCATATTTTGGCTTGCACCCTGCAAAATGGCAGTACTTTAATTCTTCTCTGTAACTGGTACACAGAACCCCCTTCCAAACATCTTTTGAATCTCGTTCATAGTCCATGTACTTTCTGTTTGTAGAAAAATCCCACATATCTGTGCCATGTGACAGAACATCCTGTAGGTACACTTCAGTTGCACCGGGGCAGGTATGTCCACCAGTGTGAGCATAAGAAACACGCTGTGCATCACAGCAGTGGTCTGTCTGCCCCTCTCTTCTGTCTGGCACTGGGAAGAGCAACCCTGGCAATGTCTCTTGGTTGTCTCCCAGCATCCACAATCATTGGATGCGTGTTGCTAGAGGATACATCCATGACCATCTCCCTTTAGTATCTATTTATGGATTTTTTTGACCATGAATTTGTCTAATCCCTTCATGAACATGATGATGCCATATTCTCCTACTGATTTTCTGAATTTCATTGGCTGGTATCTACTTCTTGTCGCACAGAATTTGTTGAATGATAGACTGTATTCATTTCACTCATCGGCTCCTTCGTGTTTTCATCATAGCCCCCTGTGCTGGTTTTGGCTGGGGTAGAATTAATTGTCTTCACAGTGGCTGGTATGGGACCATGTTTTGCATTTGTGCTGAATAATAATTGATAATTTTTAATAATTGATAATTGATAATCAATAATAATGGACATTAATAATTGTTGATAATAGAGAGATGTTTTTGCTGTTACTGAGCAGAGCTTAGGCAGAGTCAAGGCCACTTCTGCTTTTTGTACTGCTGCACTGGAGAGGAGAATGGGGTGCCTGGGGGTTTGAAGGGACACGCCCTGGACAGGTGACCCCAGTTGACCAAAGGGATACTCCAGACCATCTGACATCATGCTCAGTGTACAAAGTTGAGGGAAGAAGGAGGCAGGGGGGTGACATTTGGAGTGATGGCATTTGTCTTACCAGGTCACTGTCACATGTGATAGCACCATGCTCCTCTGGAGATGACTGAACACCTGCTTGCCCATGGGAAGTGATGAATTAATTTTTTGGGGGTTTTCCTTGTTTGTGTGTGCCGCTTTTTGCTTTCCCTATTAAACTGCTCTTCTCTCAATCTACAAGTTTTGCTTTTCCTCGCCATTTCACGACATTGTGGGGAAGAAGGGGGTGGAGCAAATGCCTACATGGTGGCTTATTTCCAGCTGGGTTTAAACCACGGTACCCCCTTCAGCTTTTTCTTCTCCAGAATGAGAAGTTGTAGCTTTTTGCCTCTTTATGTAAGGAACTGCTCTATCTTTAATCATTTAGTTGCCCTTCTCTAGATCCATAGCTTCTTACCAGCTCAATAAACATGCATTGCCAGGCTACACAGCTCAGCTCAGCCTTGCTGTATTGGGCATCCCTGCCCTGTTTTAATGTGTTGTGTAGTCCTGCCACAGAAGTGTGATTTTATATCCACTGACTGCAACAGTGACTGCCCTACATTCCCATCCCTGCGATTAAAATAGGAAGAGTAGCTCACATTGCCTGTGGAAAAGTATTTTTTTCCTTTTAATTGAAAGAATAGGAATAGAAAAGGAAGCTATTTAATTATGCTTTTAAAAGGGATTTGGAGATGCTGGCAATCTCCAGAAAAGCTTCTTTTTACTGCATTTTGTGCCAAACCTCACAAAATTACTGTTTGGCTATGCATTGACTGCATAATGCAGGTTGTGCTTTGTGATTGCCTGGATTAAATCTGGTTTTAAAATATACTTTCCAAACAAAATCCAAATTCTCAAGCTGTCTTTCATTTATAGAAGTAACAAAGTCCTTTTAATTTTTCAGTGTTCTTTAAAAACGGATGCTTCTAAAAATGTAAGAAATTTCTGTGTCTTAAAAGTAGGAAGATACTTAGCAGCTTTATTGAACAAAATTATTAACTTAAATGGTTCTGAAGCAGGAAAGAAATGAGCTGATTATTGACTGGTTTGACTAAGTAGGTGCTGCAACTCCGTGCTGGGGCAATTGATTAGAGACCTGGTTCTGATACACAGCTTTTAGAGGTGTGTTACCGAGGTGTCAGGGATATTATCTCGGCATTCAAAAATCACAAATTCCTCCTGTCCTCTGCCACCAAATGCTGTGTGAATATATGCATGCTTGTCAACTCACAGATTTTTCTAGCGTAATTCCATTGGAATAAAGACCTTAAATCAATTTTTTAAAATTTATCCTTATTTCCCCTAGGTCTCAAATCTACACCTATAACAGAAGCATAGTATTACTGTGTGCATCAGCCCAAATCATGGATGACCCAGGGTAGCTTCATGTCACTCAGTCTCATAGGTAAAAAATGCACATCTGAGTGGTGCAAACATCTTTTTGTTCAAGCAGAGTAGTAGGGTGCCTTCAGCCAGTGAGATACGTGACCTATTTTATATTTATGCTGTACTATAACCCAGTTTCCTGGTTTATTGCTGGGTCCTGATGAACCACATTGCTGAAGAAGGGGTCCTCTGGCCTCCTGGGGTGTCATTAAAGTGAATCCAAGAGACAGAGCCTGAGTGTGGCTTTGATAGCTTGTGGCATGTTCACTCTCCCTAGATTTGCAAACCTTGCCCTGCTGAGTGTACTGTCTTCCCTTAGCCTCCTGGCAGGCCTCAGAGATTCCACCATATCCTCCCACTGTTGGTCTGTGAGTACCCTGCTCTGTGGGCCACTTCTTTTCAGGTGCTTCAGAGCGAAAGACGTGAATACATGGATAGCCACAGACATATAGCCACAACCACCTTGGGGTTGCAGTCAGAGTGCCAGAAGAGGTCTGTGGTGTGGGAGCTTACTCAGAGGCACAGGGACACGGGTCACTCCTCACTTCTGCCAGCCAGCCAGTCTACAGCAGATGATTCTCTCAGCACCCCATGTCCGTCTTGGGCATGTTTGGGTGCTTTATGTAGGAGATTTAGCCACACTTTAAAATGACAAGTGTCGGCGGTGTATGCGTTCCCGGCTTTAATGTCCTGCATCTATTTACCCAAGTCCTTTTCCCCAAAGCTGTTGTTCACTAGAGTGTAGTAGTTTTGATCCCTTCATACTGTCACTGCTTCTTGGTGAAGCTTGAAAATATCACAAGGCTAAATGAGATTTTAGTTTACCCTTAAAATAGACTCCAGCAGCTCTAAGACAAATGTAGTTTAAATACGGAGCAGAAAAAGGTCTCTCTGGAAAAAACAATTGGAGCTCTGCCGAAGCCACTGCAGAGCTGCCATTTCTCCATTAGTTCAATATTCAAATGCTAGACTGAAAATGACTCTTGCTCTTCCTCACAAGGACTACTTAAAAATGGAAATTACTCCAAATTGCCAGGCAATAATTTCTCTCAGGGGGTCTGCTGCATTTTAATTCTACTTAGTTCTCTCTTTTCTCCTATGTACACCATCCTTCAAATATTCTATTTCCTTAAGGCTGTTTATACTACACCATGAAATTTCTGTGCTCTGTCTGCCAGCAAAAATAATCAAAAGTAGGTGGTTGCAGAAACCAGAAGGGATGCCTGTCTTAGCTGACACACCTGGCTACAGCATTTATACCAGGTTGGGTAAACTGACCATTTGTGAAAGTCCTACCACAGAGTAAGTTCTATAGAGATTTTTCATGATCAGGATAAATAGTTGATTATTTCTCAGGTCGTAGGTAGTATTTTACAACTGTTCTGAGTGAAATAATGAAGTAGTGAATTTATAATAACCACTTAAATCTTGGAGGAAAAAACTCTCCAGCAATGAAAGAGGCTGCCGAGCCAAACACAGGTGGGGAGAGCCTGTGGAACATGATACATTGAGAACTTTCCTCTTGAAGCCCTCTAGGACTGTCCTCCATGCAGGAAAGGTAAACCTCTTAATCTCTGTAACTTCTGCAGTCTTGCTTTCAATTTCGTCTGCTACTGAATTATCTACCTATACACGTATGTGGAACACAAGTGAGCCAAATCCTGTTGAAATTTGTATGCCTTCAGGACTTGGTACAAAAGTGCCTTCAGAACTTGATACAAAAGTGCAAAACTTCAGCGGTTTCTTAAATCGAACGACTGACATGAAAATATCTCTTAACAGCTGTATACTGGAGTATGAGAATTCCTGAGAGTAGGAAGGGCATTTTCTTGGTTTTCTCGTAATTAGAAAACTTCAAGAGGAGCAATGACATCTTCCGTGAGGGAAGAAGGATCAGATCATCCTTTTCACCACCCCACATGGAAAATGGCCAGTGAGCAATTCATTCTGTACTGGACCACAATTTTTTTTGCCACACATTCTGCAATGTTTGAAACCCATAACATGGAAAGAGCCGCATCCAACAGAATCAAGTCCTTCATATACTGCATCTCTTTGCATCCTTAAACCTTTCTGGTTTATCTTGGTCCACTGAAGTCCAGAGAGTTTCTATGAGTTGGTGCTGAGGTGGATAAAGCAAAAAGAGGAAAGGACTACCAAATTTCTGTGGAGCTGTAAGACATAAATCAGTGTCAGTCAATATTCCATGCTTTTGGAGACACTAATCAATAAGAGGGACAGTGTTGCCAAGAATGCCTTAGTTTTCATTAATGTATGAAAAAAGTGAAGGGGGAGAGGAGTTTTTTCTGGGTTTTTTTTTGTTTGCTTGCTTTAGGTCAGTATGATGCATTGTGTCTTAGGGAGAAAATCGTAACTTGTAAATTATGCAGAGCCAGGCAGAGTTGGTCTGTTCATTTTTTTTCAGGGGCAGAACTATACTTACTTGTTTTCCTTTCTGTTTCCTAAATGTCTGATTATTTAAAAACTGTAACATGAAAACATTGATAGGGATTATGTGCAGGATAAAAAGGAGTGACAAGAACTAAAGTTGGCTGTATAGAAGATGCTGAGTTTTAAGAATACCAAGATCTATATTTATTTTCTGCTGTTACAGGTAACAGTGGTCATCCCTGAGGGTTTACTAGGACTGGCCTTATTCTTTTCTTCCACTATGGTTGGATAAAGAGTAGGCAAACACAGTGTGTCAATTTGCAGTTAATGACATTAAAACAAGGCTGGGCCAGACATGAAATTTGTGTTTAGCCTTGAATTTTTAGAAAACTTGTTCAGATAATCTGACTTAAGCGTTGCTATTAGCACAGCTGAATTCATGGAGCGTGTATTCAAAGCAGGCTTTGATATTGTAACTAAATTAAAATTGATTTTGTAATGGGAATATCTGGTATTTTTTCTTACTTAAAAATCTCCCTTCGAACTAAGTGGCTTGTGTTGGACAAGTCAAGGAAATCAAATAATTTGTATGTGATGGCAGGCAAGATCATAATGAAGATATATATGGACACAAAGTTATCGATAACAATAAAAAAACCATGTAGTACTCACCACATACTGTTCTTTCCTTTGCAGTTGTGCCATTGCTAGGCAACTGAAAATGGATGAATAATGGATTTCAGATGTATATCTCTACACTTACATTAGGCTTCATTTTCAGGCTCATGAGAGGGATTTATGAAAAATTATCATCTTTCTGATCAGGGTCCAATATGTCTTTACTGCCAATAAGGACGAGAAAATAGATTATTTCTAACAGGAACAACTTTTGTTGATAAACAGCACAGTGTACATGTTTTTTTAATGCAGTCTTCTTTTGAGTAACTGAGCATTTTCTCAAATTTTCATGCTTCATTTTGTTAGTCATCATATCGTGACATTGTACAAAGCTACACATCCCATAGTTGATTAAATCATCATCAAAGAATAATCAGTAACTACATTAAAAAATATTAATAAAAGTTCCTTCAGTAGGGATTATATGTAGTTCTAACAGGTGGAAACTCTTTTTACTAGAGTAAATAATCTAATGACCTCTGTCATTTAAAATCAAGTTACTCAATTCCAACTGCATTTTCTACATGCTTAAGCAAACACTTAAATTCTTGTTTCTAGGTATGTTCATAAATAAGGACAAGGAGACTGCTATAGGAGTGTTAAAAGTAGCTGACAATTCACATTTTCTCTACAGCCTGCTGCTCCTTCAAAAAAGGGGAAGAAAGGAAAAAAAATCTATTCCCTTGATAATTAGTACCCTTTGTCAAAGCTTCAGTTACAGTTTGATGAAAAAATATTCCTAAATGTCAAGAACCATGCAGTCTGATAAATATGGATGACATTTAAAAAGCAGAGGAGGCTGTTTCTAGAAAAGCAGAAGAGGCAAAAAGAAATGTAATAGGTATTTATGTTGAGAAATAATTTTTTTACTATGTATTCTCCTCATCTATTGACTATTTTGTACTCCTAATTCTGTTTTTAGTGATGACTGTGATCCCTTTGTCTTATATCAAATGTCTCATCTGCATTTTGCAGTGTTTCTTCAGTGGAAGACTACATTTGAATGACCCAGGCCTTTCCACTTGTAATCACTCAGTATAATTGATTGAAAAGACAGAGTCAGAGAACTCTCCAAATATTTTAATTTTTCAGTGTCGCTTAAATTTAGCAAAAAAATGACACCCTGAGAAAATGAAATGGCATGTACTCATAAATTGCTAACTGTGATACAGATCAGTCACAGCCCTCAGTGATTACTATTTAAACAAGTCTGTCTCACAAGCATATTCAAAGGAATTGACTTGCTGAATGTTAACAAACTGAAGGGGAAGATATTTTGCTTCTTACAAGTTCGAAAACTTTCTTGTTGGAAAGTGTTTTTCAGCATGTTGAAGCAGAAAGCTGGTTCTCCCGATTACCTGGGCTGAGTGTGACAGTACCTCCTGCTACAGGCTTTGTCAGAACAACACTCAATAAGCAAGCTGTAACACAATGGAAGATTGTCATGGAATAAATTGCTAATTGGAAAGTAATGTGTGATGGGAAAAGATGAAACGCCCAAGCTTCTCAATGTCAGGGTTAGAAACATGCATCAGTGTGTTGCAATGACAGAATGAGAGACAGGGGCTGTAATGAATTCACGATCTTCATTTCCTGGTTTATCATCCTGCCAGAGCTAAGAGCATTAAGAATGTAAATGCAGTCAAACAGTAAGACACCATCTCATCCTGTATTGACAGGATCCAGGTACTATACCTCTTCTGACTTATTTTTCAAGAGATGGCGGTAGAAACAGCCAGGTCCCATCCATACCTTTAGTGGTAGCATACCTGGACTACACTGCCTAGTGACTGCCTGTCACAGCAGCCCTTACTGCCTGGGGTACCTGTGGGCTGCTCAACCAAATCTACTTTTATCAAACTTCAGTAGCTACAAACAAAAAAAGTAGCCTACCACATTACAAACATCTACTGAGAAATTTTATTTCTGTATCGATTTTATAATGTCCAAAATTGTGTTTAACTTATTTATGGATGTCAAATATGTCTTTCCTATTTAATTGCAATATATGAGAATCTAAAAATAAATATCTCTCAGATTGTCTTAGTAAGATCTGTCTTAACAGATCTTGACCCTTATAATAAAGAGATCTTGAGATAGCTTTCAGGTTAAGTCAGTAATATAGAGCAAATTCATCTCAGATACCAAATTGAAGCTTTCATGTATGTTGAAATACCATGAGTTTACTTAATAATCTGAGAGATTTTGAACAGCTCATTAAAATTGCTGTCCTTTAACCAGCTCTCTGGTCTCCATCTATTTGATTCGTTATCCCAGATATGTCTCCAGCCCTGACTACTTGGACTCCATATAACGTTGCACTTCTGAACTACTGTGATAACAATTCTGCAGTAACAAGGACTGAGACACCTGCACAAAAATTATGTGCGAGACCTGCTATGTGAGCATCTGTATTCCATCCCTAAACCATAAGTAGCTCAACCCACTTGGTGCCAGTGTGCAGATCACAGAGGTTGCCCTTTTCTCAGCTTTTTGAGGCAAATGAATGGTTTTCAGCTTATTGAAAGACTGTATTTGTCTCCAGACTTCCTCACTGATGCGTGCCAAAGGGAAAGAAGAGCTGTTGCCATAGTAGTGCTTCTCTTTGGACCAAGAGGGATACAGTCTGGCCTCAAAAAGAAAGATGATGCCCTACCAAGAAATATCCTTTAAAAGAGGGATTAAAATACCAGCACTGAAAAAGTGCACAAAACCCTATGAAATGAAAGATAATGCACACAGATTTATATTTCTTTAACTGATAAATGAGGAGAAAGATGCAGAAAGAGAAAAAATATTGGCAGTATTGAGTTTGTGGAAAGACACAAATCTTGAAACCCTCTCACCAGGCATGAATCCAATCGCAGCTCTGTGTTTCTGAGAAAACATAGATGTTCAGCCAGCAATCCGCTAACGTGCAGAGGTGTGACATTCTGCTGCAGTGCATGGCATTTCATCACCTGCACTATGACAAGGTCCTGAAATAAGGACTTCAGCCACCAGTTTTAGCTGTGCTCCTAATTACTATTCTGTCCTGTTTCTGGTGAAATCGGGGAGACCATCGCCACTGTTTTCAAGGGCACCAGAATTAGGCATTTTGTGACCAATATCCTGCAGTTAAACAATACATCTACATATTCAGGTCATTTTGTTTTCAGGCTTATTCACAGTATGGCTAATTTAAATGTCCTACAGCACAGACAAAATACTTTTAGGTTATCTATTAAAAGCAGTGATATATCTGCACTCATACACAACTGCTACAGCAGTTCTTCAGAATATATATACTGTATTTTAAGTCACAACCTTCCTTATAAAAATTTCCTCTGCTGTTGTGTTGTGTTGGTTGTGGGCTTTGGTGTTTGTTGTTGATTTCTCAAGTGAGCTTTCCTTCTTGCACTGGACTGTTTGATATGCACAGCACAGCAGTACCTTTAACTGGGATGGTAGTTATACAGAGAGAAATGCGGAGTTGTCATCTCCCTTCCTTCTGGGAGGGCTTTGCAAAAATTTCTTTTCATGAAAAAAATCATTGTATCTTCTTAAGGGTGTTGGAATTCAAGTAGCAAAAGACTAGACAGAAGGTTATTTAAAATGTAATCCCTTTGTTTAAATATTCACATCCCTTAAAAAGAAAAATGCATTAAAGTGATGCATGGTTAAAAATTAATAAAATTTAACTTTTTCAGATGCCATAGGTTCTGTTTCATGAAAGTATATATTTGAGAATGAAAGCCATCTGATAATTTTTAGCATTGTCATTTTTTTCTAAGGCAAATGTAAGAATATCTTTGTCTTCAGGAATAGCACTTCAGCATGAACTTTGAATCCCAACCCCAAGCCATCAGCTTCTTCCTAGATTAGCTGAGTGCATTGGGTCTATTTAACCATTAGCTTTTATTGAAGGATAGATGAATATCAGTCCCTGAAGAATAGTGAATTAGCTACTGCCTTGTAGCAAAGCATTTTCTCTTTTCACTACACAATAGGTCTGCTATAAGCACAGCTTTCCATGATACAACTGGCAAGTAAAGTGGCAGGTCTGGAGAAGAAAATGGAAATCTTTTGGGAAAAAAGGCTCTTAATGTGCAAGGGCTTTTGCTTTCATTTTAGTAGCCTTAGAATAAGGTGATCTTTCGAGAATAGACTTTTATGATAAAAGGATTTGAGTAATGCTTAACTGGTCAAAAATGTGTATTAGTGAGTTTTAAACAACATATATTTAATAGCATGTAGAAAAGTTGTAGCATCTCTTAGGAAAAAAAAGACTCCAAAATCATTGAAATACGAAATATGGCAATATAAACCCTAAAACAAAGAACAGCAAAAACTTAATGGAGAATACTTATGGTAAATGAATCTATGAATTTCTGTTGTTGCATCTTATGCTTATCCCACTTATTTTCCCTTATTCTTTCTCTCCACAGAAGGCCAACTGAAATTACATCAATTTAAGAAAAAAATATGAGTTAGAATTACTGGCTTTTTCCTTTATTTAGAAATATCTATGTTTACAATGAAAGATAATAAGGCCATATTCTCTTCCATGTTAGGCTTCAGCTAAAGCTCATGCAGGTCTTGAATTTTTCTTTTAAATTTGAAAGCCTATTCTTAAGACAGCATAAATAACTCTCCATGTTTTCTTCAGCTGAGAGCTAACAGAGAGAGGAAGGGAGCTACAGATGCTTATGCCTCCGTCCCTAATAACCACAGGACTAAAAACCTTCAAGGCAGACAACAGATGATGTATGGGTCAAAAAAACCCAGCTCTCTGGGCATTACAATACCTTTTCCCACCTTTTAAGTGTTGTGACCCTTCAAATTTAGTGACTTTGTATTTTAGTTACTGAAAAAAAACCGCCACAGCTTTGATCGCTTGCATTAGAGGCAGAGAAACATGAGACAGCCTCAGGAAAACAGTGGAGTACATTTTCACAGACTCCAGCAACGATCAAGAGACGTGACTACAGTGGTTGAAAAAAGGGGTTCAGAGGAAATTTTCAGGAAGGAAAATTGACTGATACCCTGAGTTTGCTTCTCCAGCAACTGGTCTTCACACATGACAAATCATTATTTTTTCCCAATAAAAGTTAACAATGTGCCAGCTTTTTAAAAATCACCATTCAGACCTGAAAGACCTGAAAGAGGAGAGCAATGGTTCAGCTGACCAGTTATGTACTCAGGGATGCTGGATGGGCTTTCATATGATATGAGAACTCTTCTGGTCCTGGATGAAATGCCAACTGCTGTGTCATTTTCTTTGCGCATTCACAACACCGGCCAACGCTTTTGCTGGTCGCTCCATCCTTTCCTTCTTGATGAAAATACTGAAAGTAGAAATCTCTCAAAGAAATAAGGAAGGCAAATTTCCAGATCAATATTGGGGAGGAAATTATCTCTCTCTGGATGTAAAGAGGGAATTACTGTAGTTATCTAAGGCTTTGATAATTTTCTAATCAACCTAAGGTCAAAGACCTGGGCCGAATCCACTTGGTCCTCATGGCCTTGGAATCAAGGCCCAATCTATTAGTTGCCTTTTAGAAATATCTTTGATTTCTCTTTCTCCATAAAGACTTGACAAACAGAGGCTGCTGATCTGGTATCATCAGTTGGTTCCAATAGCAGGCTGTCTTCCACAGGGCAAGTTATAAGACGTTCAATTCAAATGGGCAGAATCTGTCAATACATTAGAAATAAAAACTCAGGCTTACAAATATCCTATTTGATCCAATTTCTGTGTAATCTTACCCTTTTTCTTATGTGCTGTAGATAATATAAAACCAAAACAAAATGGACAAACCCTCTTCTTGCTTACTGCATAAAAGTGAACGTAGCAAAATGGTTGCTTTGGCAGTTTAGGGAAATATGGTTAACTTAATGTTTGCAGTGTCTTGCTTAGCTTTAGTTAGCTCCATAGTTGAGGAAGTCCAAAGTTCATCTTGCACAGTAAATGCTGAACTGTGATTAGGCAAGCCTGCATATGGCAGTGGAGGAAAAATACATCATAATATTTCAAGTGGCAGAACAGTGAAATTTGAGTGCCCACTTTTGAAGCCATTTGTCACAGAGTGTTAAACTACATTTGGAGCAACACAGCAGTGTGTCAGAGAGATGAGGACAAAAGTGGGTAGCTATGTCCTGGATGATTTTTTCACCTAGAAAGCGATTGAGTCCTGCTCAGAAGCTCTCTCATCACATCTGGCTTCTCACCTTACAGAGTGAGGTGCCAATTTCTAGCATGTGGCAGCCCTCAGCCCAATCCTGAGCAGGATCTCTGAAGGAAACCATGTTGGGAGGTAGAAGAACATCTGGATTCAAATGGGCTCAGTCCTCTGTTTACCGACCTCAGTTTAAGTGATAGTTTAGAAATGTTTGTAGATTCATTCACTGGATCTAACCCATGTGTGCATCAGAAGCACGAAAGCTGTCTAAGGTCGAAAGAAAAGCCAGAGCTATTATGCAGTATATCAGTATGTCAGCCTAGGCTTTACTCTGAACTAATATGTAGGACTGGCCTGCTTTCCAGGTTAATGAAATTCGGGTTAAACTTATCAATAGTGCTAGAGTGAAGAGTAGCCCTTAAAAACAGAAGGATAAAGAGAGTATTACTCCCTGTGCAATGAGTATTGTGGTATCAGAATGACGTATTACTGATCAAAAAGAGTTCAGTGCTTTCCAGAATGTACTTGTGTTGCCTTGTGGCTGATTAAAACCAGACAGTGAATAAAGCAGACCTCCTTTGGACACTGGCACTGTGACTTTGCATCTTTCTGAATGCCAGAAAGCTGTAGTAGAGCCTTAATTCCCTAAAGGCTCCAAGGTCTACTTATTTCATCCTCATGGACAATCGAAGAGTTACTAAGCCACGAGATCAGAACATATCCAGAATAGAGTTTCATTTCATAGTATCAAAATGGTTTGGGTTGGAGGGGTCCTTAAAGAATGTCTAGTTCCAACCCCCTTGCTGTGGGTAGGGACACATTTCACCAGACCAGATTGCTCCAACCTTGCCTTGAGCACTGCCACTCTTGAACTCTGACACTAAAGGCTGAGAATATACAGCAGTAGTGATCAATAATAAACAACAATTTCATTTTTTAAATGCTGGAAGCTTCACTTTCTGACACACATAAAGGTGTTTTAGCTTGGAAGAAAATGCAAAGACATTAAGATATTTACTTCAAATGGGAAAAGAATTGCAGTAGATTGATGCAGAGGCTGCTAGCCTCAGAAAAATAAGACAATACATTATCCCATTCCTTTTCTTGTTTGGTGGCAGCCACAGGAGTCATCAGCTAGTGACAGAAACATTTCTAGTGGCATCCGGCTCCTTGGCTTATTCCTCTGGCAGCTCTGGAGTCACCTTTAAGCTTGAAACATAGTTAGTTTGTTGATGTGCTGCCTACCACTTCAAATTACTTGATAAAAATCATTATAAAACACTGGATGCATGTGAAAATTTTTAGAGTTGTAATATAAACCCTTTGTCCAATACAGCTGACATTTCTAAGCTTGACTACATGTTGGAAAACTTTGTGTACAATATGTCACAGATTTGTGATGAAACATGGCAGATTTTTGTAAGTACATTTCTGTTGTGTGTATCACTTTCCTCAGCCATGAGTTGCTCTGAAGTCAGTATTTTTGTCTAAGAGAGCTCTACTGCACAAAATAAAGTGGAGACATTATAATGGAAAAGCTTAAAGGGACTAGATTGCCAAGCAGCTAGAACAATCAAGTGTCTGTGAAAAAACTAGCTGCTACATTCATCTTTGAACTTCAAAAGGCACTGGGTTAATCAGAAAGGCAGGCACTATGGTAACTAACATAAGTGACATTTACTGTTATCTCTGTTGTGTTCTTTGGTGAACACAATTTGTGACTTTTCCATCAGTTTAGATACCAACACATGTTGTTGGCTCATGCAGGAGCCACAGCCCCATTTTATCATCTTTTCCCTGAATTTGCATCCTCCTTTGCAAGCTTTGATGAGTTTCATTAATTCCAGGGACTCGGGGAAAGAGAGAGGCATTCTTGAAACATTTGCTGGCAGCTTGTATGTCTGAGATTCCCCTCAAGCCATTACAAACCACTGGTTCAACTTCCTTGGTGTTCTCTAAGTCAGTTGCTCAGAATTCTTGATCCTGGCCTTAGGACTGCAAAGATTAAACCTCTCTAGCTTAGAAAGAGCCAGGTAGGAATATTGGCCTGTTATCAGTGCCTCACTGGCTGAAGAGCTTAATCTTTTATTTATTTTTTTTTTCTTTTTCATTTTTTTTGCTTATTCTTCTCCCTAAAAAATACCTCATTTAATTATCTCTGTGCCATCTGGCAAAATACTACCACACTGATAAACTCGGTCTTTGGCATAATACGATGAAGGCCCTGAAGCTGGTGATCTGGAACAGGAACATTGACGTGTTCCGTGCAGTACTCCTTGCTGCATCGTGGGTATGTGCTCTTTTAATATGTATGTTTGGAGGTAGTATCTTGGAAATGCACGTTTGAACAACACTCTCAGGCACATGTTGTGATTATTGGGGCTGTCCTGTGCAGGACCAGGAGTTGGACTTCAGTGAATCTGGTGGATCCCTTCCGACTCAGAATATTCTGTGATTCTGTGTTTGTTTTTCCTGGAAACTGGTACAGCTTCCATTTAGTGGATGTGCAAACTGCAAAGCCTATATGGTTTTAAAATATACAAGGAATTTTAAATTCTACACAATATAATTAGTTTAACCCTGTAGTCCGACATAAAACAGGTTAAAAGTTGAGAACAGTCAGAGCAAGTCAAGTAAGTGTAGCACTGTGTCTACTGAGGTAAGAATATTGACCTGCTGACAAATCATTTCTACGCAGCAACATCCTGAGGCATTACGATTCTCCTCACAACAGTAATGTGCATCCCCAGTCCCCTGTGCTGTTGTCCCTGCAGTGTTGTATTTCACACTAGCATGGATGCTGAGGGCTTGAGCCACTGCGATGGCACCCAGCGAATATACAGACTGGGAAACTCTTGCTAGGTAACAGAGTTCCGATTCTGCCCAGGGAATTAAAGTCTAGGAAATGCTACTCACCTCTATATTCACAGCACATGCTTCCAAAAGCAGCAGTTAACAGAGAGCTGTATTTGGAATTGTGCTCCAAAATTAACTGATGCAAAGTAAATCCATGCATATTTATTAGTTTTGATTAAACTGACATAGCCACCAACATTTTTAGAAGTAATAGTTCAAATCTGAGACTTTACAATAGTTTAATTATGTTATATCCATTTCCTAGTCATCCCCCAAATCTATGCAAAGCAGCATCGTTAATTAGCCTGCCCACTGTGACTGCTAACAAGGTCACTGATAACAGAGCCTTCTGAGTGTAAGCTGTGAAGTCTGAAACATCATTTCAGGTAAGATCAGATGGACTATATCCCTCACTACTTTCAGGTCACTGTCAGTCACTGTTCTTTGCTGATGTATTTATTCCTGCCACCACAAAAATTTCAGTGATATAAGAGATTCAGAAATGTTTTAGTAATATACATGACACAAATCACAGAATGATGGAATGTGCTGAAGTTGGAAGGACTCACAAGGATCATTGAGTCCAGCTCCTGGCCCTGCGTGGAACCATCCCCAAGAGTCACACCATGTGCCTGAGAGCATTGTCCAAATGCTTCTTGAACTCTGTCAGGCTTGGTGCTCTGACCACTTTCCTGGGGAGCCTGTTCCAGTGCCCAACCACCCTCTGCAGGAAGAACCTCTTCCTGATATCCAACCTGAACCTCCCCTGACACAGCTTCACAACCCAACCATTCCCTCGGGTCCCGTCACTGTCACCACAGAGAAGAGATCAACATCAGCCCCTCCTCTTCCCCTCAGAGGCAGTTGTTGCTGCGATGAGGTCTCCCCTCAGCCTCCTCCAGGCTGAACAGACCAAGTGACCTCAGCCGCTCCCTGTACAGCTTCCCCTCCAGACCTTTCACCATCTTCATTGCACTCTTTTGGGTGCTCTCTAAGAGCTTCATGTCTTTCTTCTATTGTGGCACCCAAAACTGCCCCCAGCACTCGAGGTGAGGCTGCCCCAGTGCAGAGCAGAGCAGGACAATCCCCTCCCTTGCCTGGCTGGCAATGCTGTGCCTGATGCACCCCAGGACAGGATTGGCCCTCCTGAAAACAGTTTCATGAGCTCTCTTTCTGAAATGATACTTTTTCATTTTATATAGTTCAGACTGATATGTTCTGATCTTTGGAATTTAAATCAGATCTTTTTGAAAACATGCATTAAATCTTCATTCAATAAAACACACTAAATAGATGCTAAAATATATATTATACATTTAAATTTTCAATTCTAGCATGTGAGAATATACTTGACTCATAGAAAACATTGCAATCACCTCTAAATTTGTGGAAATTGACAATGTGCTTAAATTAGGGACCTTATCAGAATAAAGGAACAGAAGAAAGAAAAAAAAAAAACGTGAAACAAGCATCTCTCTATCTCTTTATGTGAAAATGTAAGATGAGGATTCAGATTAGGGCTAACATTAAAATCCTAGATTGATATTCACCCCCTATTTTCCTGATCAAAGGAAAACACTCTCATTAAAAAGGAAGTAACCCTGGTGATTTGCTCTTTCCAGGCCCTTGCTCCATGTATTTCTGGCTTTCCTGTGTCCAGAAGACATAAAAGCATGAAGGCTACTCTAACTGATATTCATCTAGTAATAAGTAGTGAGAAAAGCTGTGATTTGAATTAAAATATAACTCTCGTCACCAATCAGTATCAGGTACTCACAGACAGCATCAATCAATCGATCACTTGCGATTGGTCTTATTCTAAGCTAATTGCTGTATAGTTCTCAATGTAAAAAAATAAGCAGATTCTTGAGAACATGGATGATGTGGGATGCCAACTAATAAACTTCCAGGGAAATGGTGAAAATATTCAGTGGAGCACTTCTAGAAGTGATTATGGACACAATAATCTGTGGAAACAATAAAATTAAAAGCAGTGGGACAAAAATTGACCATTATCTGTATAGAAACATAGGTGGCTGTTTGGCATCCCATCTTCAACAGTGATGTCTGATAGCAAAGAGGCTCAGAGTGTTACATTTCTGGCAGGTCTTGACAGTTTTAAAGGTATTTATCTACCTACCCTTCAAAGGTATCCATGTTATATTAGTTCTATTTAAGTCTTTTCTCCATTGATTGCAGTCTCACTGGCTCGCACTAAAGAAGCGTAGTGCCTTGCAATCAAAATATAGAGCCATAAAAAGGTCAAAATTACAAATAATTACATTAATTTGCAAAATTACATTAAAACTTCAAATCCTAGTGACCTATTCAGTGAAAAAATAAATGGTAATACTAAATGTAAAATGCACAACGGGATTCCTCTCTCTTGAAAAGAGGCCAGAAAAGATTTTCCAAAATGATCCCATAATTACAGAGTAAGATGTAGTACAGAGTTTTATGTAAGAGAAAAGTATAGTGGGAAAGTTGGTCATTTAAAAGTAAAGAAATAAAGTTATGTTCCTGCATGACCCTGGGGAAACAAAATCTAATTGACCCTCCCCTGAGAAAGGAGGGTGGACTAGGTGACCCACAGCTTCATCTATTTTGAGATTTTGTGATTCCTTCAAATACACCCCCTTTGCACAAGCATTATGTATTTTGAGTTAATTACAAGGTCTCATGCTATTATTTCCCACAGGAATCCTGACCTGTTCAAGTTTTTAAAATTTACTGAAGGCCACAGTAGTTTTTCAAATGGACTTTAGTATGCTCTAAATAAAATCCACAATTCATATGATGGATGGTATCTCTCAAATGAGGGAAAAAGACTGAGTTTTGTTTTGAAATAATAATTATCACAGCAGTACAGAGCAAGACAGCAAGGAGTACAATTGCTGTCAATGCAAATATTATTTATCAATGGATAGAACATTAAACAGATTAATTAATTGGTTAATTAATTGGTTAAACAGCATATTAAATAATTCTTTATTCATGTTTCAGTAAGTGAAGCCTTGTATTTATGTCTGTATTCAATATATGACGTTATCTGATTTTCTCGTTGTGAATCAGGGCTTGTTCTGTCTTACTATGGTATCAATTTAAAATAAATTCTTCACCTTCAGCTGAATTGCTCCAAATTTATGCTGATCTGAACCATGATGAGAGAGGAATTAGCTGGGCTGTTACCTCTGTCATGATGGTTTAGTGCAGAAAACATGGAATTTGGTCCTGGGATTTATTCAAGATTTGCAGTGCTTTGAGCTGCCAACAGAGCATTCAATGCTGAAAAAGCATTGTCTTCTGTGAAAGGCAAAAAGGAATTGCTTCTGTGAAAATAGAGAACAATAAAGTATTTATACTTTGATAGCTGCTTGGTTTTTTTACTTTACCTTTTGATTATTTTGCTTCTATGACAGTTCTTTCTCTGTCAGCTGTCCTAATGTGACATCTGTTCCATCTTTTGGGATCCACCTCTGTCCAGTGAGTTGCATTTCATGAAATTGTATTTTCCCATCCATTTTTGTCTCTATAAAACATCTAGTTTAAATAATGTTCAGTTTAAAAAAAAAAAAAAAAAAACCAGAACAAAAACCAAGGAATTATGCATGCTAGACACCAGGGAACTGGAGAGCCATTACTGAGTGTTGACAAAACATTAAAAAACATTCTTTACTGCAGAAACCACAGTATACTTTCTGGATTTGAGTCAAATTAATTTGGTTTTATATTTTGGCTTTGTAGACATTTTGCAGAAAGTCTTGAGTGAAGTGTCAAAGGTAGAAGAAAGCACCTTAGCTTGCTTCAGACTCATCTTCTTCTGTTTCCTATGATTTCTTACACTGACTAATTGAGCTTAGCTCAGCTCAGGTATTGAGGTCTTAGCAGAGAGACCATTAATCTGCCCTGTACCTTTATAGTCAAAAGCAACAGACCCCCAAACCCCGACTGTGGTCTCTGGCGGGTGTGTAGAGTGCAGCTGCAGTCATGGGAGCAGCTACAACTGCGTGCCACTTTCACAAAAAGCTGGTATTTTCTAAGTTTGTCAGCGACTTAAGCGACCATTACAAAAGCATTCAGAGTATGCTAAATAACACCAAAAGCATGTTACAGCTTCAACTGAGGCAATTTAAAAAATTTCAGTACTGTGACGAGGCTGTGCATCTTTTGCTAGAGAATCAAGGCTTTTTCTTGGAAAAAAATACAAGTTTTTATCTTCAGGATATCATGAATCTAGAAGTTATGAAAGTTTAAAGGCTAATGGTTTTTGGTCTAGAGGGAATATATTTTACTTTTGTCTTGTATAAACAACACTTATATGCCAGTTATATAATAACTGAAAATTTCTGACCAGAAGTGTCAGTGCTAGCTAGTTTATCTCACTTTTGGACAAAAAGGATAAGATACTAAAATAGAATTCCCTGAGTAGCAATAAACTTGAATTGCACCACGTTCTATTTTGATGACACGTATTATTTAGGTTGCCTTTTCACCTTCCTAGTGGAACAGTTGCCTTTGAAAGACTGAATCATGTGGTGAAATGCAAGAAACCTGAGATCAGACAGAAGATAGTTCAGGGTCAGAAAAAATAAGCAAGAAATTGCATTTTTTATGAATTACAAACAATAAACTATTGCTGGTATTAAATCATGTAATAACCTTGAACATGTACAGAATTCTAAGAAATTAAGTGGTAGAAAAACTGGAAAATGTATTCATAATAACTTTTGAGTAAGTAAGTTCGCCAGTCTACTGCAGTATTTTAGCCTGCTGTCTGAAAGGAAGGCAGAGTATGACAAAAACAACTATTTGACAGTAAATTCAGTCAGACTTCATGCTTTCCTTCATTCTGCCTTTTCTAGAGGAAACTTTGCTAACCAAGTAAACCTGGGAGACAAACTAAGTATTGAGGCATATGTTTCTCATTTCACCATCCTATGCCATCCCATCATTAATGATTTCCTTATCAAATGAAGGTAAAACCAAATTGGGTATTTCCAATATGCTAAGCTGAACAACTTCAAAAAAACAGCAGAGAGGAAAAAAAAAAAAAGAAGAAAAAAGTATTCTTCAAATGAGATATTTATTTATGATTACTTGTTCAGTTGCTGAGGCATTTTCACTATTACCTGCAGCAAGTACAAACCATATATGCATAGTACGGTAAGCATACCTAAACTCCTCCAGACCGCTTTTGATTCTTTCACTGCATGTCACAGGAAGTCATGAACAGTTGTTCCATTAATATTGCTTTGATTTCCAAAGGCCTCTTAATTTTCAAAATAGTTACTGATAAAATAATTTCATATGTAATGTATATATATTATGTATGAAATAAACTTGTCATTAAGTATTCGCTAAACTTAAAGGAGAATATTTCATTTATATGTTCTGTTTGCCAGCACAGTCTAATCCTAATGTTTCACCAAGATATAGCTTACAACCTTTTATGGGATTATTCCTGCTTGAACAAGAACTTGCTACATGAAGAACAAGGAACAAATGATTGCAGGTCTGTTTTATAAAGACAGTGGCATGAATATGAATATATGTAATCTTTCTTGCTGTAGAATACCAGGAAAGATAATTATATCTTGAATATAAAGTCTGAGAACAGACAATGATCATAGACAATACTTTACTGTCATGTGTCATGTGGCAGGCTCTGAACTACAGAATCATTCAAGCTGGAAGGGACTTCCAGAAGTCACCTTATTCAGCTCCTGCTGCTTCTTCAAAAGGAGGGACAGCTTATATCAACTTGCTCAGGGCCACGTCCTATTGAGTTTTGAGTATCTCCAAAGGTGGAGATCGTGCAACATCTCTTGACAAGCTGTTCCAGGGGATGATTAGCCTCACTGTGAATTTTTTATTTCTAGCATCTAATCATAATTTCCCATGTTTCAACTAGTGTTTCTTCTGTTCTTTGTTTTGGCAACAAAGACATCTAAAATGAGTCAGTCTTCTTTTTTTGCATCAGTTCCTTCAAATATTAGTCTGCTACTACTTATTCTAGAGAAAATGTTTAGCACTGGAGATATCTGGAATTCCCAAAGCTAGAAAGGAAAAGAAAAGTTTCTAGGAAAAAAAAGAAAACAAGAATGCTATTAAATCCAGCTCTGTATGTTCAGAAATGAAATATATATTTTCTGTGAATAAACAGTCTTGAACATTTTTTCAACAACTGGCCAGAAAGACAAAATGTTCAAAATGCTGAAGCATTCCTGAGGAATCCACAGGTACCACAAATGATAGTTCAGAACCAGACTGCATCAGGTACATGGCTTTGTTTTTTTCCACAGCTGGCTGATTACTCAGCTTTGTCTGTCAGCTGAGAGAAAGGTCACTGAAGATGGTTAACACCATTTTGGTTTGTCCAAGTAAGTTAAGGGTTAGTATGGTGTTTGGGTTTGGTTTGGGTTTTTTTGTTCTTTATTTTCCAAAGAAGTAAAATCAAGTACAATTATTTTTATAGTTCCAGTAGAGGAAGCTGACAGCAATTTTTTTAAAAAAAATACTTCATTACTTCTATGTCTTACTCAAAAGTGGCTTTGATCCAGGTGACTCAGCTACACAAGGGCAAATGGACCATCTAAGCCTAAAGATGTTGCAAAAACCGTTATTTATTCTTGTCTGAGCAAAAATAATTACAGCCTTTTCAGATTAGTAATTTATTCATGTTCATTCAAATGCTTTAATAATGCAAATGTTTTAGTGACATGAATATATTTACCCGTGCTTTAACAAAAGAGAAATAAATTACTTATCCTTTTCCAAACTCAGTGCCTATGGTTGTAAAATTAAAAATTGCAGAACCTGACCTCCAGTCACCCATGTCTGGCAGAAATCAAGATTTATGCTGGCTTTTCTAATGACTCTGCACAGCCTTAACTTTCCATTAGGTTTTTGTGTTGTCATGACAAGATGGCTGGGCACAATAAAACTAAGAATTTAAGTAAACAGATCCACTGTGTTATTAACTTCTTTTAAGAAATGAAATGGCCTTTGACAGAGTGCTTTGCAGGTTGAGAAGGACCACTGCTTACTGAATCTGCCCACCACAGGACCTAAAGGTGAAAGAATGACCATCTGCACTTCATGCACATAGCAGGAAGCTACTTGCTGAGAATAAAAGGAGAGTTCCTGACCAACAAGAAAAACTGTGAACAATTATTTTTGAGAGGGATGTAAGATTAATCTCTTATTAATCTCTGCATGCTGAGAAGCCTTCTTTTGTAAAATTAGAAACTGAGCTGGAAATATATAAATCGTAAACCAAAGGGTCCCATACTGCATGCTGATTTTTTTAGTGACTTGCCACCAGCTTTGAGGATCATGGTGGATGCAGGTGGATATAAGGGACATATGCACTATAATAGAAGCCAGAAGTGCTAATGCTAATGTCAATGGGATGTGATAACCCACAGAATTATCTGAGTTGACCACCCAAAGCTTCTCAATCTTTCATGAACATCTGGAAATGCCTGCTCCGAACAACACTCTCCTAATGTCCATTTACAGGCTGTCTAGTCCAGCTGCAAGTATCCTAAACATAACCCCATAATGTTTTCCAGGATATTTGCTATGGATTTGCGGGCTATTTGCATGCATGCTCCGTCTGCATTGTCTGTTTCTCCATCTAAGATATCCGCCTTAGTCTGTAGAGTTCTTCCAGATTAAAAAGAGAAAGCTAAAGGGAAATAGTGTCAAAGCACCACTCGGAGATGCAGCCACTGGCGCAGGGTATGGCTGAGTTCCTGTCTAGGCTGCATCTTTGCCCTCCTGGAAAACTGGCAACAAAAGTAGCATAGGGACTAGAAATTCTCCACATTCTGCTTCTCTTTATTTCTTGTATCCTTTCTCTTCTTGTGTGGGAGCAACTCATCTGGCATAAGGCTTTCAAGCAAAATTAACGTAAATAGTTGTCTGAACTCCCCAATGCACCTCCCAGGAAAGGGCAGGGGGCAAAAGGCGCTGTTTTTTCTCTGTTTAGCCCATAGTGCCACCTGTACCACAGAGAAAAAGAGATTTTCACAGTGCAAATTTCCCTCCCACAGATTGAATCCCAGTCTTCGGATACAGCTAGGAATTAGTCAGTTTTTGACCTGAGCTGTTAGTCTAAAGGTTGAAGTTTGAAATTCAAAATTCTCAGAAAAACACTGCGGACAGGGGAATTGGCAAATCTAATTCTTCCTCCCTGCTAGGAAGAAAAGAGCTTGCAGCACCCTTACAATGTACAAAATTTCCCTCCTGAACGTAATGACTATGTCTCATATTGCTTTCACTCTACCAGTAGGCTAAAATACCACTATAATAAACCCAAAGGCCTTAACACAAGGGAAAAATAGATGGATTCCAGCTGAGAGACTTAGATTTCTCAGATCATTACAGGACTAGCTATTTGCACTTGGCTAGCAAGTGCTAGGTTTTTCTTATATCTGTTTCAACTCCTGTGAGTTCTCTTTAATACTGCAGACTCACATTGTATGTGACAGGCTCCAAACAGCAAATTGATTGAAGCTTTTGTCTATCCAGGTATCTTCATCTATGTAGAGGTAGAAAGTGATACAGGTCTAACAGAAGAAGACTGTGAGTGCTGGTGATCACTCATTTGTATGGAAGCACTGTTGGCAGCTCTGCAGAAAAGGCAGCCTAGGCAAGGGTGCCTGTAACTAATCCGTCAGTCAGCTGGCAAAGCAGAACACGGGGTTGTTTGTCAAGATTTTTTCCAAGGGCTTAAGGTTGGTTGTTCTAGACAGGAAAAAAGACAGTAAAGGAATAAGATGTAGAAGAAAAATTCTGCCTAAGTAAAACTTGGAGGATTTTGATCAGTTCCTTAACAAAATGCCGTAAGAAGCAAATAAAACCACCCTAGGCAGCAGAGGAAGGTAGAAAGCTGAAACAGGGAAAGGTATATAGGCATTTTACTCTTCTGTCTTACCTACTGTGAGTTCTTTTCCAAGTTCACAGTTCAGATTCAATAGGATAAGGTCTCGTTTGACATGGTGGTATGGATTGAACTTGCAGACTGGTCAATATATATGACATCATTGACAGCAATTGCCAGCTGTTGCCGAGGCTTCAGCTATACAGCACATGCATCCCACTGCCCCTGAGAGCATTTGTCCCACTTGCCTTCTCAACCCCTTACTAAAGCCCACACTAGCAGCTCTCATAATTTCTCTACCAGAAAAACATTATAGTGGGTTTTCAGGGCACTCAAAGTAGTGGAAAACACTAGAGGAATCAATAATCCAGAAATATATGCCTTTGTAACATGAATGGTGAGTTCAGCATCCTCTGTGGTCACACACCAAGAACCAAGTGTGCCACATACAGCATACTGAAGTTCTAACCAAGCTCCTTTCCATCCCAAACCAGTGGCAACAGCACAAATGAGAGGCTCAATACAGCTTCTGGAGAATCTACCTCATCTTTCTCTACTTTGTCCCCAAAACAGTGAGGCTCTTCATTAGCTGCTGCAGTGCAGTGCCAGTAGCATGTATGGTACCAAGGCCATTAATCTGCAACAACAGATAGGAAAGAATTGCCTCTTTGCTCCCCCTCTGGCATATCTACGCCTCTATATTAAAGTGTCAGAATTGGCTGTCTTATGGGAAAATGGGAACCTGAAGGTTTTGGATTTCTCCCATAATCCATATGACTGGAATATGCTCATCATCATTATGTTGGTCCGTCTGTTACTTTAAAATCAATTGATTTTCTTATATGTCCCTTTTGGAAATATGAAAAATGGGGAAAATAAGCTTATTAGTGAAAAACTCCTTTTTTAACTACCTGAAAAAGGATTTAGCTGAGCAAACTTCAACTTCTTTCTGGATTCTTTCTGCAGTGTACAGGTGCAGAGTTAATGCAAGCTGTTTCAAAACTTGACACTGTTTAGATAAATGTCTACCAGGTGTAATATGTTGCATTTATACTATGCTGTATTTTCCTTACCTATTGAGTATAAACCACAGCTCAATGCCGTTAGTACAGACTGAAATTTGGATAGTCCACTGTATTCTTAGTGAATAAATTTTAAAAACAGGTCTACTTTAACTAAGATACTTTTTAGAGAGCCCCCCAAAAAGTCTAGTGTATCTGGAGTGGTAATGGGAGAGAATAATTTCCTCCTGGAGTATCGATTCAAGTCTAGCCCAGGCTGGTAGTAACCTGAAGTTACTTCTAGAAGTTATCTGATCACATTATTCCCTGAAGACAAGTGTGTCCATTAGAAATATGCAACAGCTGGCAGAAATCGGCTTCTTGCTGGAATTCACAAGAGCAAGGATGGGGTGTGAGTGTGGTTAGAATCTAAATGATTCCTCCCTCAAGGTGGTCTGGCCAGCATGGATAGAGGCATTTTAATTTGAAAGGGAAACTTGAACTTTGTAGTTAATGGATGAATAAATGGAAGGCTTCAGTCTGCAGGACTGTCAGATTGGTAGTTTTCACAAACACTTAAATCAAATACCACATTTGAGAGAAAGAAATTAAGATGTAAATATCCAGGAGACAGTGCCAAGACCAGTGAAATCAGAAAACAGATTTGCCCTGTTTTGCTTCTGTGCCTCAATATATAACAATACATCAAGATCTTGTTGCCTACAAAGATGGTTTGTCATGTTTTAAAAAAGGTACAAAGGACATAAAATCTTTATCCTGTGATCTGCTGACAAAAAAAACCTAAACAAGAACAACCACCACAACAACAACAAAAGACACTTAAAAATGGCTTCTCTAAAAATTCAGGTGTTCGTGTAGAGAGGGGTTAATTGGACACTACCATTGCCATCAACAGCAATTTGTCTCTGCTGGTCATGAGCACTTCCCTGAGAATTATAAGCAGCCCACTCCTGTGCCTACTATGTATACTTACTGATGAATCATGCCAGTCAGGCAATTTATAGAGCGCTCTGAGTGACCACTGGATGAGTCTGAAAACAAATACTGGACGTTCCATAAGTTTATCCTGAACTATTTTTAGATGCAATAGCCAAGATATGTTTATACCAGCATAATCTAAACATGCATTGAACCTCCTGAGCTGGTAAGGAAATGAGTCTTTTGCTTTGTGGGCTGGCTGTGCAGGGCAGAAGTTGTGACTCCAGCAGGGTCAGCTGCTGGCGCAGGCTTCACTGACATCTGGGGCACTTCATGGTTCAGGAAGGCAAGCTGCATTAGTCTACACCGTGGACATGTAGTCTATACTCCTAACTGAATATGGAAAGCACCAGCTGTAAGGAAATATAAATTGTACAGTTGGTTTGGTTTTGCATATCAAATATGTGCAGCATATTATTCACAGATTCCGTTAATTAATCCTGATGAAATCATAATGAGAAAAACATTAACACTAATCGATTTGGATGAGATGAAATTTCAGACCTTCCTGACATTCTCATTTGTGACACATATCATATTGAAAAACAACCAACCAGCTTTCCCCTTGCAATGCAAGCATTAGCTTCCCCAGTGGTAAAACAGAAGGTCAGCTTAAAAGGCCCATTTTCTGCAATGGGCAGGAATGCTTTAAATGCCACAGAAGATCATGCAAGTATTAGAGCTATTGTTTTCATGAGGCTATTCTGCTGGTGACTTCTCATGGCCACCCTTTGCCACATGATCCCTCTCCTAAGCAGCTTTCCAGTTTAGGTTTCCATAAGCTACGGTTTGACAGAGTAGCTAGAAGAATTCGTGCATGTATATTATGAAGTTTCATTATCCTTTTTTCTTTCATGAACAGCATTCCTTACAGGATATGTTCTATGAGTGCTCTGTGCCAAGGCAGCATTATTTGCACTTCGTGACTAACGAGGGTTCACCACAAAGAAATAAATCACAGGGCTATGAAGAGTTTCTTTCAAAGGCTCAACAAAAAGCAGCTTTTGAAAGCAAGCAGTTGGACCTTCATGAAACTCCCCCTGGCTGGTAGTATGAGCTAGCATGTTTGCTGGGCTGGTCCTAAGCTGGTCACTGATTACTACGAAAGGCCCCTGGGAGCTCACCACAATTCCCTACTTGCAAGGCTTGTGAGTAGCTGCCCATGCCAAACATCAGGATTGTACAAACAGAAATCATAATCCAGGGCAAAGTCAAGCCCATAAGACATTATCTCTCAGCCAAGCTGGAAACTCTTTTGAAATTTCTCACCCAGACTCTAATAATACTCATTTAATCAATCCTTTCCTTCAGAGTGTTAGGTACTGCTGAAGTTACCCTTTTAATCTTCTCTCTCTCAAACAAGACCACGTATTTCTATTTAAAATGCAAGTAACACAATCAAAATGTACCTCTAGCTTTTCGTATCTGCGGTTTTGATTCTCTAATACCTCCAACTGACTAGGTAAAGTGATGAGCACATCAGAAGAAGTTTTCAGCAGAAAATGTAAAAGATGCAGTTTCCTTATGCGGAGGTAACACACTGATTATTGCAGGATGTTCTGTAGTCCTCTAGAAAGAAAAGAAAAGCAGCAAAGTAACCTTGGAATTAAGTATTTACCTCTGACTACCCTAGAAGTGAGTCCTCTTTGGTAATTTTTAATGGCTATGAAAAGGTGTCCACTTTACACTTTCCTCAAGTATGCACAAATGGAAGACTTTTATCACAGTTTATCTTTTGTTTTCTTGTATATTTGTACTCATGGCTTGTGAAGGCCTAGAAATGAGTATGTATCATGCCCAAGTTTATATCCATCTGTCACCAGCACTAGAGGCTGCTGCATTTTAAATCACTTCAGCATACTGCTTGTGCAGTGACTCAGCCCTGACAGGGGTGTCCACCCTGAGGATGAGAAAATGATTCAGTATTCATTAGTCTAACTTAATGCAGTCTCTCCTCAGCAGGAGAACAGCCAATCATGCACCTTATCTGTGCCTGCTTCTGTGATTTATCCACTGAGGACTGACCTACAATCAAGAACTTTACTTAAAACCTTTTGACAGGCAGCTAGCTGCCAGTCTGGAGATAAAGCTAAGCTAAATACACCCATGCTAATTTCAGACTTGGCTTTTCTTTAAATCTGAAAGCTCTCCATAAAGTTTTTGAACAAAATAAGTCAGACATATTGCTTAGGCATGTATATTATTTTCATAAATCAGAGGTGTTCTGTTTCCTAAACTGATCTTGTGATTTTTTTTTTTTTTTTCTTAAATAATATTGAAAGAATGACACTGGTCTTGGTATATCATTCCAGAGATGTGTGCTCCAACCTGTGCAGGATTTCAGGATGATGTTGTAATGTAAAATGAAACCACTAAACACCCTGAGTCTTCTGAACTTTTTCATTTGTGAAGGTGGAGAAACAGAGTCTGCTTAACTGAAGAACAGAGAGAGAGAGAGCGGGTCTCATTCCAACACATTCTTCTCAAATAAACCTGAAGTTGAAACATTTGGCAACTCCCTGCATCACGAGGCAATCTAAAATGCTTTCCAAGGGTGTCTGATTTGATAACAAGATGCAAAGAGGGGGAACAGAGTGACAGACCTGTCAGTCTACCTATCTAAAGAAGTCTTTCTATTCCCTGTGCTGATTTTTCCTTGTCAAACTTTCCTTGTGTTTGTGAGTAGAAGGGTAAAAGAGCAATAAATCGGCAGTTGGTTTGGTTTGCTTTGCTTTGCTTTCAATATACTCCCAAATATGATTTTTTTTCCCAGCCTAGGTGAAGCTGCAGTTGTGGAAATAATATTCCTAAAAAACATTCTGAATGTCATTAGATTTTGCCCTGTATCTTTGTGGAGCCTTTAACTCAGCCAATATGTGACACTTGGTTTCAGTTTAGAGAAAGAGGGACTGAATGCCTCAGCCCATAGTGAAGGGGAAACAAGAAGCATCAACCCTGAAGAAGGCCCATTTTTAAAGTATTCTTAGGCCTTATGTAAATTTAAACTCAGACAGAGGAAAAATTATTGCTTTTTTTCCTTGCCTAAAGGTGAAATTATTGGACTCCCAAGGAAGCTAGGTAGATTTCGAAGATTCAGGTGCTTTCAAACACCTAGTCAATTTATAGATAGCAGTTTTTCATATAATCCCATGATTGAGGAATGAATGAATCTGACAGCTAGCATCTCAGTAAGGTAAGGAATCAGACTAATTTTTTTTCCGATGTCAAGTCAGTGTCATTGGGGGGTGGGAGAAATAATCCTATTTGAGATCAGTTTTCTGAGTTACTCCTGGCTTCAAGAGAAAAACAGAGAGGAAGCAACCCATAATTAATATAAGCATAAACATATTTTGATTTGTTTTAATATCTCTTCCTTCTGTCAACTGCAAGCACCATCAGATGGAGTTAGCATTAGCCATGAGATAATTTTCAAATTTTTTTTTTGTCTACACATCCTGTAAGTTGTGAGATATTTTTCAATAATCTTTTCTTAAACTTGGCAAAGTTCCCTTAGCTCAAGAGTAATGCAGGGGTTTTGTTGTTGTTGTTTTGACTTTGATATTTCTTTGGTGCATTTGAGGATGAAGTAAACCCCACAGCACTGAAGGTTAATGATGGAATTGTATGTTCACTCCACCAATTCTCTCTCTCTTTTTATTTTACTGAATTTCTACTAAGTGTTAAACATTTGAAGTAACTTAGAATGTTTCCTTTCAACTAATGCAACTTAAGTTTTAAGTAGCTATTTTTATTTCCATGTGTCTGTGTGTGTGTGTGTGTGTGTGTGTGTAGAAAGTAATTTTCTGTATTATATCAGATGGAGAACTGGTAAATCCCAATGTCCCAATGACTTCTTGAAGCCCTGGTTTTGAAAAAGAGCTTTAAAAATCTTGTTTAGCAAGAGTTTACTTCTCTGTAAAAGTAACAGATGATTTGTATGCACCTGAATGTTACCATTTTTAAGACTGCCAGACAAAGCCTGTAATAATGATTTGTATGTCTGGTATGTATCGGTATTTTTGAACCTTCTGCTTTTCAGATAAGCAGATGGGAAATGGATGAATGCTGTAAAGCTCTATGGAAGCATATGAAACATAAAGAAACATAAATAAAGTGGTGTAAACCAATGTGTTTAGCCAGCCTCCAATTTTAACTCCTCCAAGCACTACAGCAAAGAGATTGGTAACATATACTGATTAAGGCTCAAAGGCAATAGTCAATCCATAAACTAAGATGAACCATGTAGGACTGAGATTTTTATTTTAAGTTAAAATAGCTAATTGTCAGCAATTAAAGCCCTAGTAATATTTGAGTCAAAATCCCAAAGCTGAGGAGCACCAAAGCAGCTTTGTGCATTGCTGTGTCGCTTGTCCTTGTTTATATGTAAGTGTAAACAGTACCTTTTGTTTTTAAGGTTGGTCAAGAACTGAGGAAATTGGGGTTCTTCTTATGCTTATTTCACCTTAGGATGACAGCAAGTTATGGTTATTTGATTTTGTAACCCATGAAGTAGCAGAAAATCATGTGTAAAATAATTTATGCAGTATCTTTCACAAATACTTTCTATCACTTATGTCATGTGAAAATTGCTCACAAAACACTGCAGAAAAATGTTGAAAATGGTGGTACTGCAAGGTCTGTCTGGATCAAGAAAGTACAACCACATTTTTCCTGCTTTACTTTCATAGTTTTGGAGATTTTTTCTTCTCTACCTGGGATTTAGTGTTTTGTTTTGGTTTTTTAATCTGACAGGAGCAAAACAGACTGTGCTCCTTCTACCAGTATGTGAGTACTGGAATGGAAAAAAGAATTTCAAGAAGAGTTTTAAAGTGCCCACAAACTGACCTTTACTTTTGTATGTGAAAATTAATTAAACATGTGGGCATTTTCCCACTTAAATTTTTTTTTTCTCTTTTTTCCTTTTTTTCCAGAGCTGGAAGTTAGTCAGGCTGTTTTTTGAGGTTTTATGAACACAATCTACTCTCTGAACTTCGTCAAATATCCAGTCAAGTTACCAGAGTATCTATGGATGCTTGCTCATATCAATCAAGACACATATTTTATCCATCAAACCAGTGAAGTTGTGTGCAATATTTCTCCCGGCAAATTACTGTTAAGCCATTTAAGAAATCTGATTTTTTGGTGGGTTTGACGCTTCTTCAAAAAAGAAGATATCGCTCCAAAATCTGTCGAGAAATAAAACACTGACTGATGTAACACGTCTCCTCTCTTCTTGTGAACACTCATTTTTGAATCTAAACAATTTCCTTGTCACATTTTACTGAAACTTTCTGCTCGTCACGTGACTTTCTGTCGTGTCTGTCTGTATAAAATATTAAGGTCTCCCACAATAACTTAGAAGATCATGCAATTTTGCAATGCATTATAGAATCAACTTTCATAGGTACTAGTTTAGCAATATTCAACTCTTTACTCTGAATACTTTCATTCCTGCTGCTTAGGAGGATGAGGTTTAATTCTATCAGAAGCAGAAAATGTAAAAGGATTTTGTCATCTAAAAGCTGTGAAAGTCGTAAGACATGTCTGTATTTAAGTCAATATAAGAAGAATATGATGTTAAAAATTTTTAAATAGTATTATGTTGAAAATAAAACCAAAGATGTAGAAATAATGTTACTGTAGCCACTTCTTTTTCTCATAAGAGAATGATAGAGAGAAATATTACTTGACCCAAACTCCTTTTTAATATAATAAAATATTAAATTAATATATATATAAAAACTATTACATTCAAAAGATAAGCAGAAAACCCCCTAAAAAAATATGCATTCAAAACAGATTGCAAGTATATCCTGTGAGTACTCTGATCTCACTTCATGAGTGCTGGTGATAGCAACTGTTGTCTTGACCTCCACGTGAAATTCTTTTCTGTATGAAATCACATTGGCCCTACCTAGCTGCTTTTGTAGCATATTCCTGTCTAAAGAGGGAAGGGAGAAACTGTAACTGCAACCTTACTTTAGGAAGTATATTCTGTTTTCCCTGTGGATGAATTGCTCCTTGGAGTAGGAAGTTCTGGAATGTGCATTAAGATGCAGATTGAAAAGGTTCAGTTCAGAGTATAATCAGCATTATTACATTTCCCATAGATCTGTATAGAAATATCAATAACTATCAGTGGCTCTCTTAGATATTTGTAACTTCTTCATGACTCTTGATAAAAAAGTCTAGTATTCAGACTTGGACAGATACTTGATAAGCTTTTCCATTTCCTTTTTGCAAGGGTTTAATTTCCTCTACTCATTTATTTGCTTGTATTTCAGAACTTTCAAGGTCATAGATTCTCTTAAAGGGAGACTCTTCTTAAAAATGGATTTACAAAAGCAGAGAAAATCACTTCAACAAATTTTTCATTAACCTGATGGAATGCAAATGCACATTTTTTAAGACGAAACAAAAAAATTATTTGCCTATAGCTATTCTATTTGATGTCTAAATGTTAAGAATTCATCTACAGCTGTAGCTCAGATTTATAAGAGCCCATCAGCAGCTGTTTGGTCTTCACAGGACAGGGGAAATTCTAAGTCACCTGATGCAACTTGACAAACAACCATGATGTCAAACAAATGGGAGAGATCATCTCCTTCCCAATAACAGCAACTTTTGAGCACTGTGAAGGCTGAAAAGTTCGGATCCACTTGTCTGTGAAAAACAGTTCTTTTGCAGCAATGTGGTCTCTTTGCAGAGCAAAGATGTTGTACAAAAAGATAAAAAACATTCTTAACATAGTGGATGAGAGTGTTCTGAATGCACATAGGTTTTTTGCATTTTTGGGTTACAAATTCTTTATGATAGTGAACTGAATCTCCTAATAAATCCCAAGAAATCACATGGCTGCCATGTCATTTAGTGGTTAACAGCTCATGACAGTCATATAAACATCGTGGTTCTCTTCATTTTCATAGTTATTACTGGTAAAATCGGTGAAACATAACCAAACTGATAATTTCATATTAATAGAGTCAGAACTAGTGTTACACTGTGTACTTTCACTCTCCATGGTAACCATGAATAGAATGTACAACTTCTAAAAAAAAAATTAATTAATTGGATTAAGAATAAAAATTAAGAACCAGAAGTAATAGTTTATTGATGTATCAATATCTTCTGTGTCATAAAAATGAGTCATTACTTCTGTGATTAGATGAAGGGAAGATAGGATGTATTCACAGACATTCTATTTTATTCAATCTATTTTTGGTGTGTAACTCATATACTGAAAAGTCTGATTGACTTTTAAGGGGGATTGTCATCTCTATGAATTCAGATTGTGTACAACCTAGATGATAGCCAGCAGAGATACAGAACAAAAGCACTGATGGAAATACTTAAAATGAGTCTGAGTTTGGGCCATGTTCTACTGAACTATGTGATCCTTACTGGCTCTTCTCCAGAATTATTTTTTTTCTATATGTTAAATTTTGCTACAGCTTATCTACACCAAGAAGATTCAGACTTTCCATTTTCTCACAACCCATCTGCAGAACAAAAATATGCCATCCCACTTGTATCATTTTAATTAATGATGTATCTAAAATATGTAGCGATAAATAAGACAAAAATAATTACAGTCTCCAATGCTCTCCTTTCTTCTGGCATGTATGTTCTTCCACAGTTGTCTTTCCACCTGTGATACCCTTTTCAAGATTTATGTTCTGCTCTTTTGCTGTTATGACTGGCTGTAAATAAACTAGATCACTATATTACTGTCAGAAAATAACACCTGTCTTGATGACTTATAACTCTCAATTTTTGTTTCCTATAGACATGTTGTATGCTGGTCTTGTAAGCAAAGACAAACACTTGTGAGATGACCAGCTTATGTTGGAGCCACAGCCACCACTTCAGACAGCACAGGGAACATGGAGTTAAACACCTGCTAAATCGACTGGGCTGGTTTGTGTCTGAGTGCCAGTCACCGTTTTCTAACCTTGCTATCAGAGCTACTGATGGTGTTCCCAGTCTCCTCCTAGGCCACTGCTGCCTCTGTTGGTCTCAGCCAGGACTCAGTCTGCCAGGAGGGGTGGGAGACATGCAGGCCTCCTCAACTGTGGCAGGCAGTGCCCCACAGTGCCTGCAGGACCCAGATGAGGCAGGCAGGCACCCCGTGCTGGCCCCTGTGTTTGCTGCAAGAGCTCGCAAGATTTTGGCATTGAGGGAGCTACAGGGGTGGCTTCTGTGAGAACCTGCCAGAAGATTCTCCCATGGGCAACAAAGCCAATTCCAGACAGCTCCGGGATGGACTTACTGCTGGCCAAGGCCAAGCCCATCAGCAATGGTGGTAGTGCCTCTGAGATAACAGATTTAAAAAAGGGGGGATCTGCTAGCCAACAGCAGCCAGAGAGAGGAGTGAGAATATGTGGGAGAAACAGCTCTGCAGACACCAAGGTCAGTGCAGAAGGAGGGGCAGGAGGAAGTGCTCCAGACACCAGAGCAGAGATTCCCCTGCAGCCTGTGGTGCAGCCTGTGGTGAGGCAGGATGTGACCCTCCAGTCCATGGAGGTCATGGGGAACAGAGATCCAGCTGCAGCCTGTGGAGGACCCTACACTGGAGCAGGTGGAGGCCTGAAGGGGGCTGTGATCCTGTGAGATGCCCAGGCTGGGGCATCTGTGGCCCCATGGAGAGAGGAGCCCACACAGAGCAGGTTTGCTGGCAGGACTTGGGACCTCATGGAAGACCCACTCTGGAGCAGTGCATTCCTGAAGGACTGCATCCTGTGGAGGGACCCACACTGGAGCAGAGGAAGAGTGAGGAGTCGTCCCCCGAAGAGGAAAGAACAGCAGAGACAATGTGTGATGGATTGACCACAGCCCCAGTTCCTCATTCCCCTGCTCCACCGGAGAGAAGAAGATAGACAAAATCTGGACCGAAGTTAAACCTGGGAAGAAGGGAGGGGTGGATGGTTTAAGACACAGTTTTTATTTCTCATTACCCTATTCTGGTTTGATTTGTAATAGATTAAACTAATTTCCCCAAGATGAGTCTGTTTTGCCCATGACGGTAACAGTGAAAGATCTCTCCCTGTCCTTTTGTCAGTCCAGGAGCCTTTCGTTATATTTTCTCTCCCCTGCCCAGCTGAGGAGGAAAGGGATAGAGCTGCTTTGGTGGGCACCTGGCACCCTGCTGGAGTGAACCCACTACACACCATTGACACAGAAATCACTTTCAAGGCAGACTCCCTCCACTGTTAGCAGCCACCAAACCAAGGCAGACCTTCCATGCTGGATATACAACTGGCTGCATAAACCTCTCACAGAGACCCAGCATGCTCATTCCAACTAGCTGAGCTGCCTAAACCCATCCCAGTCGCTGCTGCTGTTTTCAGAGGGACATCCTGGCTTTTCTGTGCACTGGGAAGCCTGTCTGTCCCAGGGCATATTCACCTGCTGAAAATCCAGAGCTGTTCTGACAGGATCTATGGATGGGTGGGAGTAGGTGGTGGCACAGCCAGATGTGCTGGTACCATTCATGAGAGTGTGCTGGCTGCAGGGCCTGGCTATGACCCCAAGCAGAAGGGATTTTGTGAGAGGACAAAAACAGTACCTATTTTCTTGTACAGTGCAAAAATAGCAGCCGGCAGTGGTGCTAAGTATCTTGTTCTTCCACATTATTAACACTCCTCATTTTTCCCTGATAGCAGGAGATTGTAAAGTTTGAATACATTGTCTCACTAAGACTGAAGTTAGAAAACCAAGTTTCCTACCACCCTATTACAGTCCTACTACACAGACAATGGTCTAGTCCTCTTTCTAGAAAGGGAGTGCACCATGCGGTGCTTACACTGTCTTTAAAAAGAAGATACCTACTGTTTGTCTGAATTAACACTAAAGAAGAGGGTTTATCCAGCTGCGGTCAGTTTTAGGTTTTTTTCCCAAGTTCACCTTTACCGTTGTCCTAATTCTTCCATTTGCTTTCACTAGGGATCTAAAGTTGTTACATCCGAGTAAGAAAGGCCCAAAGAAATCAATGAGAAAAATAATGATTGAAAATGTGTTGTATCCTTGACATCTAGAATTGTTTCTCCAAAAGCACATGACCCCCTTTGCTCTCAAAAACCCTTATTATTTTTTTTATGTTTTAAACTTGATTCCTCTATTGACTTCATTCCACTGTATTTTGCTCAAGGATAGAAGGGCTGCACAATTGCGTAGAATGGTTTTGATGGCATCTTTGTGTGAAAACAAAGTCTTTATTCTTATTTTTTCTGATGGAAAAAGAAAAAAAGTGCTTACAGGCTTTCTGTGCTCCAATTGGCGTATTATTCGTATGTTTACAAAACTTTTCTCTCACAATATATGAAAATATTTATGTGCTTCACTTCCCTATAGAAAGTATTCTTTATTGCATCCGGTAGGTATAACTTACAGCACTAGCTGAACAGGAAATCATTCAGAATTTCAATTTTAGATTAGCTAGAAAAGCAAAAATGAAAAAATGGTTCCAGGGAAATATTTAAGGGTTTAAAAACTGATTTTGAAGAATCAGATTTTATGCCAAAACTTGATATTCATATGTAGGTGAAATCAATATGCTAGGCTGGAGCCTCACATCATATTGCTATTGTCATCATCTATTTTTATTACCTGAGAGCCCTGGAGTCTCCATTCTACGTTAATCAGTATATAAAAAACAGATGTTCTCTGCCTCAAAGAACGGATGCAGACAGGGTGCTACAAAGAAACAAGAGAATGGTGTTCAGCAGGAGATGATGGTATCAGCGCAGCACCACCAGATGGATATGATATCAGTGAAAGAACTTGGAGGAGGACAGTAAATTAGAAATGACTCTGCAGAAGGTTCACCAAAGTCAAAGGGGGAATACATGGACTAAGCCAGAAATTTGAAAGCATTTTGTGCAGAAGTTGTGTCATACGCACAGGAACAGCACAGCCCAGAAAAAAGTCAGAATAAAGGTACTCTCCAAAGTTTATGAAGCTTAGTAGTGATCCAATATAAATTTATAATGGAGTTCAGCAGTTCTTGTTTTGCTCGAACATATCAATTCTGATCATCATCAATACTGGGATACTCAGCTAGAAGAGATCACAGAACCACAGAATGGTTGAGGTTTGAAAGGACCTTTGGAGGCCGTCTGGTCCAGCACCCTTGCTCAAGCAGGAACACTGACAGCCCTTTGCCCAAGAACATCTCCAGATAGTTTTTGAATACCTCCAAGGATGGAGAGTCCACAACATCTCTGGACAACCTGTGTCAGTACTTGGCCACCCTCACAATAAAAAGTGTTTCCTGATGTCCACAAGGAAACTCCTGTGTTTCAGTTTGTGCGTGATTGACTCTGCTCCTGTCCCTTACTGCCACTGAAAAGAGCCTGGCTCCTTCTTCTGAATACCTTCCCTTCAGGTATTAACACACACTGAGAAAATCTTTATGAGTTTTCTCTTCTCCAGCCTGAATGGTTCATAGTCTCTCAGCCTTTCCTGATATGAGAGATGCTCCAGTTTGAGTCTATTAATCTTCCTAGTGGTGATGCACTTCACTCTTTGCACTGTGTCCAAGTCTCATTGTACTGGAGAGTCCAGCACTGAGCCAGGAACTCCAAGCGCAGCTTCCCCAGTGCTGAGTGGAGGGAAAGGATAATCTCCTTTGACCCACTGGTAACATTTCTAATTCAGCCCAGGACACCACAAGTTGCCATTACAGCTAGGGCACATTGCCGTCTCATATTCAATGTTTGACAGTATAGAAAAAAAAAGTGCTTAAGATTTTTACTTTTAAACTTGATTTTTTAAACAAAAAATATTTTTTTAATGAGTTTGTAAGGGGAAGATACTGAATCTGCATCAGACCAGGAGGAATCCGAGGTCCTTAGATATGGAATTACAAACCAGTCCTTTAAAGGGCCATTTGATAGCAAGCTGCCACTCCATAATAGGTCTTTATAAAACAGTTAAAGTTTCTACACTTTAACTTTATTCAAAAAGTTAAAGTGTAGAAAAGTCATAGAATCATAGAATATGCTGAGTTGGAAGGTACCCACAAAGATCATCAAGTCCAAATCCTGGTCCTGCACAGGACACCACCGGAGTCAGACCATGTGCCTAAAAAGCATTATCCAAATGCTTCTTGAACTCAGACAGGCTTGGTGCTGTGAGCACTTTGTGCTGCCGCAAGTGCCCAACATCCCTCTTGGTGAAAAACCTTTTCCTTATACCCAACCTAAATCTCTCCTGGAAGAACTTCAGGCTGTTTCATCGAGTCCTGGCACTGGCCACAAGAGTAAAGAGATCAGTACCCACCCTTCCACTTCCCTTGTGAGGATGTTGAGAAGTGCAATGAGGTCTCTCCTCAATCTCCTGCTGAACAATCCAAGTGTCCTCAGCCACTCCTCATACAGATTCTCCTCCAGACTCTTGATGATCCTCTTGGCTCTCCTTTGGATGCTTTCTAATAGTTTAGTATCTTTTTTATATTGTGGCCCCTAAAACTGCCCCCAGCACTTGAGGTGAGGCTGCCCCAGTGCAGAGCAGAGCGGGACAATCCCTGCCCTCACCTGGCTGGCCATGCTGTGCCTGATGCACCCCAGGATAGGGTTGGCCCTCCTGGCTGCCAGGGCACTGCTGACTCACGTTCATCCTGCCATGGACCAGGACCCCCAGGTCCCTTTCTGTAACACTGCTCTCCAGTGCCGCATTCCCCAGTCTGTCTGTACATCCAGGGTTGCCCCATCCCAGGTGCAGAATCTGGCACTTTCCCGTGTTGAACTTCATACAGTTGGTGGTTGCCCATCTCTCTGATTTGTCGAGGTCTCTCTGCACGGCCTCTCTGCTCTCAAGGGAGTTGACAGCTCCTCCCAGTTTAGTGTCATTGGCAAACACACTTAACAGTCTTTTGAATAATAAGTTACATTAAGGGAAAAAGCAAAATTCTGCTTTCGTGATCATCCATGCTGTTTTTATTCTCAACTATACCAGGCATTTATCATTGCATTAATCTCCTACGAAAGGAACATAGACAGTGTGTTAAAGAGTGAAGTGGCTTATTCCTGATACTGAAAAATGTTTTCAAAACATTTTTGAAATAAAAAGTGCCTTTCGCATCTCAATGACCACAACTTTTGCAAGTAAAACTAGTAGCTCTTAGGTCACATGAATTAATATACAGTGGTAACTTTTACAAGTTGTTATACTTTGCCATATTTCTCTCTCCAAAATATTTCAAAATGTAACACGTTCAGTTGTAAATGTTGATCTCTGTTTAGTCAGAGTGATTAAGTGATGGCCATTGTAGCATGACTCATTGCTTCTGAATAGGAACATTTACACAATATTATCTTTGTTACGAAGTGCAGTTATGATTCACATCATTCCAAGCCTTCTTCAAGTGAGAACAGTTATGATTACACTTGTAATACTTCGTGCTACTTGGTGATTTACTGGTAGTGAGCTCAGTACTTACGCTGATACTTTCTAAAAGAGGAAAATAAAAGAAAGGTTCACTTCATTCCTTAGAGATTGGTGCTGCCAAAGCCATATGTTCTGATTAGATGAAAATGAACCTCCTTAAGGGAAATTCTTCAAAAATTCTGTATTAGAATTTTTCCACAAAGAACAGGAGGTTGCTGACTCATTTGGTCTTGTACAAGGTTCTGACAAAGACATAGGTTAAAGTCATAGGCAGAGCTTCCCTCTTCAGTGGAGCTTTGATTTTACATATGCTACTAGCTCTGCAGGAAGATTGCAGTAAAAGAGTTACTATGAGACATGTCCCTATTAAGCTGAATTATCTGAGCTGGTGTTTGAAATAGAGCAGCTGAGCCTAGCTTGTGTACTAATACAGATATCTGAGATTGTGTTCTTCCATCTGCGTGTGACCTAACCTAGCTTTTTTGCTATGTTGACCTTGCACACTATGTTCAGTATTTCAAAGATAGCTCGGTATCTAATCTAACACGACTATTTCTATCCCCTCAAAATGGTTCTAATAGTAAAGAGAAATAAAATCTTTTTAATTACTTGTTTTTTAATCATAGGGCTAACATCATCAACTAAAGTATATGTTTCAGACAAACCTAAATAGATTTCGATTAGTTTGTTAAAGTAAGAAATAAATGTAAAAATACTATCATTTTTAGAGCATACTGATCTACATTTTTTTTTGCAAAGTAAGAATGTGAGTCTTGAAAGAATCAAAACATTCGAGGTATGCTTGGAAAGGAAAGGTTTTGACCTTACCGAAAAGCAACATTTCATCTTTTTCTTCCTCAAAACAAACAGACACATTGACAGACATCAAGGGAACTGCTGAATTTTAAAGATGTCATATTCTCTGAGAGAAAAATAACATTCTTGACTGCAATTTTTTGACCACTACCCCTTCAGATCTTTCAATGTGCACTTTTTAATGTCAGAGAGATGCCTCTGCTTGCCTTATGTAAGGCATGCCTAATATACAAGTTAGCTCTGTCTTCTACATAATGAGTCAATCAAGAAGGAGTTGCATTTGTCATGTATATGTATCAGAAGGTGTGGGCATGGAGTGAATTGTCTTTCTTTCACAGAATCATGTTCACCGTCTCTTCAGTCCACTTTCATGTAACTTAGGCTATAACAATTAATTTTTGCAAATTTCATACGGGGCACATCTTACTTAACCTCAGCCAAGGAATAGGAAGCTACCTAATCAGTTTAGCTGCCTCAGACTTCTATGGGAATGAAAAGAGTGTGTTTCTTCAGTTTTTTCCATTAATTAAAAACAAAAAATCAAAATTAACATCTCACTGTTGAACCCACTGAAAGAGACCTAGTCATAATGTTGAAACAATCAAGAAATGCTTTTGCAATGCAGTTTGACAGCAGAAGGTCCACAGCTTTTTAAATAGCATTCAATCTACAGAAGGTATTTCATCTATGTAGGGTAATAAATACAACTACACCTGCAGCAGCTCTGGACATCTCATTACACGGAGACAGTGACAGATCGAAAGAAATCCAAGGTAGCAAAACAAAGGTGATAATTCACTTGCGAAACAGACTTATGGAAATATTAGAAGGGCTAAATACATACCAGTTAAGCCAAAGAGTAAGTAAATGGAGAGAAAATTCCACTGCTATTTGAATAATGCAGAGACAGGAGATGGACATATGACTTATTTGTTTGCCTGGTCTTAACTCTGACATAACCACATTGAGTTTAGAGCCACAAATGAAATATTTAGGAAAATGCCGGGAAAAGTCCTCAGCTGTATCACTCAAAGTACTGGGCTGTACTAAACTGGGTATACCACATCAAGGTGCAGAGCTACAAGAAAATGGACTCCAATATATCCAAACAATCCCCTCCAACCTTCAAAAAACCCACCGCAACTCAGAAGCAAAACAAAGAACTGCCAGGGTACACCTACTTAGCTGCACAATGGGGGCAATTTCTTGCTCACAGAAATTAATTTCTAGCACCTAAGAATTTGATGTAGTTGTTTTCTTAATACATTGCTCAGCATGGCAAGGTATGGTACTGGTCTTTTCTTCTATTGACTGAATAAAGCTCCCTTCTTGGGAGGGACTGACAATAGAATAGCAAATAAGGTTTTATTTTCTGGAGAGCCCTCAAACTCTCATGTACAGAGTAAAAAACCCACATTGTTGGGACATATACAATAACAGAGCAAATATCACTACATCCTAAAAGTTTATCCCTTCATGTTCCAAAACTACTCCTTCCAGTCCAAACGCTAGCTGTGCTGAAAAAATTGTCTCAGTACAGAGGTGCTGAGAAAAGTTTTGTAATAGGAAGATACTAAAGCTACATATTATTCATTATACACAATTTATCTAGGAGTCTTTCTGGATCCTGAAAAATTCGGAATCTTCACCAGGTTCATCTCCAGAATTCTAGAAAGATCAAATTTCCAAAACTTCGTATAGAAAGTATTTGCTGAAGTATAATCAGTACAACATCAATAGGAATATTGTTTTCTAAAAAATATTTTAAAATACTTTCTGGTAACAGCCATTACTTGAAAAAAATTCTTTCATCACAAGGACATGATTAATTCCTTCTATGCTATCTCTCAGGGAAGAATTCAGGCACCAAGAGGATAACAATCAGTAGCGGTGCTGATTCCTTTCTCTGCAAGTGGTCTCTCTTTTGTGGGATCTACTGAAGGTAATCAGTAAACATTACAGTGATGCTAGATTAGTGTTGTATATTGAGTTTTCTAGGTGAAGCATAAACACGAATAACAGTTAAAACAATGCCCTATTCCAACCAGCAGTTTATAGTGACTGTGGCATTTATTCAAAGTATACAGGAATGTGACTCATTTCTCCTTGCAGAGAAGTTCTGCCGTGATTATTAATGGTTACTGTAACATAACATGAAATTTAGCTTAAAGCAAACATATAAATTAAAGCCCGGATGTTTAAGGACAATGTCATAATGACAAGAGAATTGCACTTAAAGGCAGGCAGATGGGAGATGCTCAAGGGGGCTGCTCAGCAGGACAGTGTACAAGTGAGTCCTGCTTGCATGGACTGGACATCTGTGTCTGGCAGCTCGGTTCTGTCTTTCCAGAAAGGAGGCCCTAAGCTAATGAAAACTGCTGCCAACAGCAGCCTACACAAACTCATTTGACTGCCAAAAGGCAACAACATCAGGCTGTGAAGTTGTTTTTCCCTGTTGTTGCCAGACTTACGAAGGGACTATCACTTTAATGCCTTTTTTTCTTAATTTTAATTTTTTGTAATGACAAATTAGCAAGTATCTATTTTTTTTTAATTTACTGTGACAAGACCTATGGGGCACCAATAACACATTGAGCTCTACACCTGCATTTTTATTTTACAGAGGAATAAAACCCAAACAAAAATATTAATCGACGAATACATATTTTCCTGTTACAAGCTAGGTTGGCAGTGGTCTTGTTTTCTATGACAAGCCTTCACAAACAGTCAAGAGAGACAGCTGTGCGCAGACAATTGTGCACCTGTAGCATAAGCCCTCTCCCTCTTCCAGCGGATTGGGGGTAAGAAGATTTAAACAAGGAAAAAAAAATATTGGCAACGGTTTTTAATTCTGTAGAAAAATAATAGAAACATTAAACATTCTGAGAACTGACTCAAAGCTTATTAGAAAGAGTTATCAGCTTGAAAGCAATTTAGAGGCACACACGTTACACAGTACACTCACTGACAACAAGCAGTCATGCTGCCTCCAGTTGAGAAATCATAGAAGTGAAGAACATCAGTCGAGAAGTGAAGCCAGCTAGAGCCAGGACGAGAAAGGAGGAGAGTTAAAGTCAATATATTACCCTCTTAACTGAAAATTCAACACCTGCCTTCAGCTGTAAGATGTTTTAATGCAAATGTCATGGGTTGGTAGCCTACATTCTTTTAGGATATGACTATAGTATCCAGAGAGGCACAAACATGCCTCTGTAGACCTAACTTTATAATGGTCATTTATCACTATTAGGTGACTGAGGTGAGATGCATGTGAATTTTTTTCCTAGAAGTTCTGTTTTGGTGTTATTTTTAAAGAAGTGCGTATTAAAACCTGTCATTCCCCTTTATAAGGCCCCAGTAGAACTACCTGTAGTCTTAGCTCTTTTGGGGGAATAGGTAGCCTATTTAAAAAGAAATTTCTTTTGCTTCAATTAATTGCCCCTATCCTACAGAGTTTTCTTCATGCCTCCTAAAAACTCACATAATACTTTTAGTCTCTGGACTGCACCAGCTTGTCTTTTCTTGAGACTGCCTTAAATCTGGGCTTTCTGCAGGCTGAATATGAGGTGGGACTCTTCTGTGTTTTCCATGTGATGCATGCATATGTCCCTAAATCAGCTGTGAGCCAGCCATGAGCAGGCAAAGGCCAGGTGTCTGTGCTACTGAGATGCTGCCACCAGGCTCACACAGCCCACCCAGCTGCTCTGCTCTTGGACTTTTCCTTGGTGCAGCTGCTTTGTGTGAAAGGTTGGCAGTGTGCACTGGCCCCAGATGACAAGCGCTCACTGTTAGCCTATTGCCTGACTACGCAGCTTCTCAGACATGTGTGGTTCCAGTGACTGTTAAAGACCTCCACAACATTAGGCTGTTCCTCATACCAGCTTGGCAAGTCAAAATGCAGCATGTTAGCTTTGATGCAGCAGAAGCTCATGACGCTCAGGTAATGCAAATTGTCACTAATAGGCACAGTGGTACCCTCCAGCTCTGTGTTCAGTGAAGGGTGAATAAATGCTTTTATGTACATAGTAGAATTTTTAACTGTCACTTCCTGTCACTGGAGTTTTTCTGAGCAGCAATGCTGAAAAATCTTTACAGTAGGATCACACCTCCCCAAGTGAGTTTCGGCTGTGGCCGCTGCAGAGCTGTGCACCATCTGTCATGAAGGCGGCAGAGAGGAGCATTGGAATAGCAGCCCAGACTCGTATGGGAAACACTGGCATTGGCTATGCGACAGAGCAACTGGGAGCTTCATGAGGCAGGCGACAGCTTCCTATTGTAGCCTCCAGAGAAATGACAGGCAGAGCCATTGCACAAAATAGATCTGGGCTCTCAAGGAGCTGAAACAGCAGCACAACAAGAAAGAAGTTGTGGCAGGGAATTCTCTACCCTTGTGTGAGACCCCTAATCTGCTCTTGCTAGCAACGGCGGAGCCTATGCCTTGCAGTGCTTTTTCTCCCCAGACTGTCATACGCTGCCATTAAAAAAGATGACAACATGTGGGTAAAAAGTATTTTGGCCCAGAGCACATGTTTGTGAGCAACAGTTACACTTTCAGATGCTCTTATTATTAACGGAACATTGTCCAAATCAAGTGTGCATCAACAACGTGATCAAACAAACGTGAAGGGTATGTGGTAGCTTTAAGCTCTATCTACTTGGAAATCAAAGAAAATAAACAGTGAATTTACAGCTAATGTCTCTATTGAGTATTTTTCAGAAAGCTGAGATTGAATCTCATGTGCTGCGTTGTACGTACATCAGGCTTCATTATCTATGCAATGGGAAATTAGCAGCAGTTACTTAGTGCCCAGCAGGGTATTTGGCACCTGTTTGAATCAGAAGCTGATCATCAAGTTTAGAGAATTGACTAGAAAAGAGAGAAGACTAGGAAAATCCTATAGGGCCACAATGCAAGCAAAAAGGCTTAGTTCAGAGCCTTGCGGAACCAGAGAGAAACTTTCAATAAATTTCATAGTGAGTTGTATAGACCTTTAGCAAAGGTTCATATGATCTGGATAGGAACTGATGAGAAGAGTGAAGTGGCTATGAACTCTACAGGATTGGACAAAAGTCTTCTTTCAATACAGAAAGAAATCAGCTGGAGGGACCCTGGGGTTTTGAGGGGATTGGAGGAACAGCTGGAATCCTCTCAAGATTCACCAGAGGATGGTGACTTTACAAATAGGATTGATTTTATAAAGCTTCTTTTAGTGAAAGAGAAAAAATTTACTGGGCAGTCACAGATTGTTGTCTAGATTTTATCTACAGTCAGGAGCAGCCACAAGGCAATTCAGTCCCTCTATTTTCCACCACCAACAAAAGTAAACAAGATGGCTATCTTATGCTGCAAGTCTTGAAGAACTAAGTTTATGTACAAAGAATGCAACTATCAGTTGTTATTAAGCAGTGGCACTTGAAAGAAGTGCTTTGAAGAACTCAAAAGATAATCCAGGGTCTACTTTTGGAACCTGTTAAACATCGTCTTTCTACAGATTGAGTTGCGATTTTGTAATTGTATCTCTTTTAGAGAACCGTTTACTTAAAAGAACAAAATTACATTCAATTGCACTTTTATTAGATAAAAGAAAAGCCATTTTCTGCAAAAGTAGCTACTTAGGAAACACTGACACTGTAATTGTCTTTGTCCTGGCTGGGAAGAGCTTGACCAGGTGGAAGCTTCCTGATGCAAATATCTATGATGAGAATTGTTGAACACTTCAATATAGGCTGTCCTCATGATTTGTCCCTACTGTTCTGAGAAGGTGTAGTAGGAAAAAAATCTCATAAATGTGAAGCAAGGCCTTAGGCTGGGCATTTGGACTGGGGGTGGTGGAAATTACCTATAAGAAGTGGTAAGAAATGCAAGAGATTTCTTAGCATCATTGAAGTGTCAGCATTGGAGATTTTTGGAGATTACATGTTATTGGCAGCTGATCCTAACTTTGGACTGATGGATGGTTTTCCAAGGATGAGAATCTTCCATCAAAAAGGAGCACTTTGAACTCAGGATAGTGACGCGGCGTAGAGATGTACAGCCTTGATTTATTTTCCCGGTATCAGCCAAATGCGTATTAGACAATTGAGTATACGGATAAACCATTATGGTGTGTTATACAGAGCACTTACATTATATCTAGAATTAAGCCATGATGAGTCTTGGATAAACTAAGATTTACCTTGAGTATGCAGTATGAGAGTTCTCTACCACACTGGGCAGATGGTTACCTTGCTAGCCTCTGCTCGACCAGCTCAGGTTATCAGCTATATCTCAACACTCTTTTAATAGTCACAACTGGCTTTTAATGTCACAAGCACAGACAAATAAATGGGCTTGATATTTTCCTACTTAGACACCAAGTAAACAATTGAAAAAACACTCATCTTGGCCTAAAAATTATGCCATCAAAAATGGTATATGCGTTGAGAGATATTTGATACTTACACTTCTTTCAGATGACCTGCTAAGTATCTTCTTGCATTTATGGTCTTGAATATGCAGGACATATTGCAGCATCTTGCTGTTAAAAGGCCCTTTATCAGACATCAGTGCAAGGAGAAAAAAAATTACTGTGTCATGTTTAAAGAGCTTTACTAATTTACATGAATGGGCAGGAAATGGAAAATATTATTTAAATGTAAAAATAAAACAGTGGTGTAGTAGTTAGTAGTTAAATTCTATTAAAAAAATTGTATGAGGTTGAATGCCTTATAAGGCTAAATGGCTAAATTTAAGCTACTAAGTGGTCAAAATACTGATGTCAAGCAAAAAATGTCTGCAGTAATGAAGGAGGGCAAGGGTTAGGAATTAAAAAGAATCTCATAAAATAGGAGCTGTTTCCACATGATATGATGATATTAGGCTCTGTGAGATATAAGGTGCTCTGATAATCCTTGAGGAGCGATTCCACTTAATCCTGCTTTATGCCACTTTATTTATATATTTTCTTGCTTCACCTGCTTGTAGCAAACATTAATACTGATAAAAACAATATTTGTGATGCAGTGCATCATGATCAGAAAAAAAGAACACTGTTAATAAAGTTCTGTGATTGAAATGGCTTCTAGCAGATAGTACACTTACTTCTTTTTCCAACATGACCTGTAGCATATACTGCACTTCTAAAATTCAAAGGTGCTGCAGTATCTCTTCCTTACCCCTCTTTTTAAAGATATAGTCACTGGAATGATAAGGCTCACTTAAGCATAACATCTTCCAAGAGAGGTAAAAATGCTGCATGAGAAACAGCTTCAGAATTCTGAGGACAAAGCTTGTCACAAAGAAAAAAAATTAAAAGAGCAGCATTCGTTTTACCTGTGGATCTGTATCGGAAAGAAAGTCGCATTTTTTTTCATCAACGTAATAAATCTTCATGCAAGTACTTTGGTGTGACCATCAGAAAATTGAGAGTAAATCTATCTGCTACACTGAAAAATGAAGAGCTAACTGGACTAAACTATTGGGAAAGTGAACAGCTGCCAGTTTTGGAGCATCATGCCTACATGTCCTATTTCACCCTGCCTGTACTCACAGATCTCCAGTCTGTTTGTTGCAGACAGCTGATGACAAAACTCAGACTTTTGACTCCTACAAAGTGTTTCAGGCAGCTGAACATGGCTTGCTGATATCACAAGGGAATAGAAAAATGATGTTTTTCAAGCCTCTTTTGAAACAAGTAATTTATTTTCCTTCTTTAATCTGAAGTTTAATCGAATCAAACCGAATTAATGGAGATATCTTTACCAGTTCAAAAATTGGACTTAAAGACAGGTGCTTTTCCTTAGCAGCATAATACCAAAATAGACACTCCCACTCAAAGATATAAAAAAAGTAGAACTTTTTCCACATGTGATTTTGTTATATAGATCATGCAATATAATTAAATTGAATAAGGAAGTCTAAGACATTATTAAATTGTTGGAAAACACTGTTAGAGGGTTTTTATATCTCTTGCTAAAGCAGAAATTTGATGAAAATTTTACCTGGTTGTAAAATTTGTCAGTTATATTTCCAACCATTTATTTTTGATAAAAATACCTCCTGAATACCATCAGTCCTACATATAATCTTTCCATATCTGTATAGATAAACTAAACACTGACACAAACAGGTTGAGCTTGCATGCTTTTAGGCCAGGATTTACAACTCCAAGACAGGTGGTGACCTCATCTTGAACCATGCAGAAGCATAAGTGAGATAAGAGTCCACAGGTTATCCTCCAGGTAGTATTTTTGGTAAATTAAGACATGCCATAGCAGAGAAATAAGGGTGAAGTATGCTAAACCCACAGTAATTAAATTGGTCCATTTTCTTCTTCTTAAAAACCTTTACATGAAAGGCCTGGTAGACACCACAGGTACTTTAACTGCGATACAGACATCTCCCTCTGGGAAATTCTGATCTTTGGGTACAGCCAGACAAATGTGTTACTGCAGGAGTCACCAAGGAGTTAACTTGTAACACGGTAAAAATATACATGACCTATATTAAAACCTACTCCATGCTAATTTATCATTAGATTTTCTCCTTCACTACCAGTTACGAGCTCTTCAGTGTGTAAACTGGCAATTACTGACGTGCTGGTCTCATGACGTGTGTCTAAATCAGCTTAGTCTGCAGAGACTCCTGTCTCCGTGCCAGTGCCAGGCACATACCGGATGCTGTTTAAGTGCTAAAGAGAGTCTCACAGATGATATTTGGGACAGTGATCTGCTTGCTATTTATATTTCAAACTGAGTCAAGCTAAATGGATTTCTGAAAGCCTCTTAAGGAAGATTTAAAGAAAGAAACAAAATGAATAGAAGAAACAAACCCAAAAGACTAGGAAAAACAATGCAGGAAGGTGGGAGGGGTTTAATCTGAAGAGTAGCTATGTGCCTCAGTTTACCTATTTGGTATTACATTGGACAAAAGAACAAAACTTAAGGATAAGAAAGAAAGGAAAGGGAAACTATCTTCACTTGGGAGATTCTCACTTTCCTGATTCCAGCAAGGATAGCATGATTATTTTGCCTTAGGCCTACGCCTCAGGGTTTCCAGAAGTATAGACATGAAAGAAAGATGCTAACTAACAGAAACTGTAAGTGAATTTCTAACAAAGCACTAGCAGCTAAACACTGTAGGAGTAGTCTTATGGCCCCACATCAGATACAGGGTCTGAATTGTGCTAAATTTATCAAAAAACAAGCAAGGAAAGGAGATCTGTGAATTCAGATGGCCAAGGACAGCATACACTTCTATAGCCACTGCCATTTTTTGACTGTCATATCTTCCTTCTGACAAAGCTGAACAGTGTACATTTTCTGTCCACCAGGTAAATTGCTTCTGTTCATCCAAAAATAAAGTAACGGACAGAAAGGCTGAAACATTAGTACAGCATTAGCTCCATTTGTCAGGAGAAAGGATGCACTGAGAGTCTGAAGGAGAGCAAGATGCAGCAAAACATCTTCCCTTGAGAAGGGCAAACACTAACTGAGGGTTTAAATCTATAATGTGGCCAGCTAACTACAAACTATCTGAGACTTTATTGAAAAGATGCACCAGCTATCAATTTGAAGAAAAAGCCAGTGACATGCATATGATTTCACGACCTGAGGCTATGGTTTAAAGCTGCTTGAAGAAATATCAAAACATCATCTCTTGAAAAGTCCTTCTTGAAAAGAATACTGAGAAGGAAAGTATGATTGCTTGATGTTGTTGAGAATCCTAGATGCAGATCTTCTTATACTTCATAGTAAATAAGGTTCATATGCTGCTAAATGCATTTTTATTAAAACTGTGTAATATTTAATGTATCTGGAACACCATTCTGGTTTTGCCTACATTTTTTTCCTTGAGTAAATGTATTTAAGTGTCATTGAGAGTCAATTCCTGTGAGATATAAAAGAGAAAATGATACTCAAGTAATTGATGTTAGTGTACCTGAGTCTTAACATAGAAATTCGCTAAAAATAAAGATATTTTAAAGCCACAATACCTTATCAATAAGATATTGTAATGGCATCCTTTTCTGGTTTAAGACTGCGTATAACATTCAACTGCCAAGTTGGAAATGATCTTTTCTCGTTACTTATTCCAGATGAGTGTCTGTAAGCTTTTCTATCGTTGGTTCCTCTGTGTCAATTCCATTTCTTAAAGAGATTCAAGTTTCCTCGGAACACTTAGCTTATGTGTATGATGCTTAAATCTCATCCACCCACAAGTCACCTTTTTTCCTAAATCCTTAAGCAAGCGTGATTTTGAGGGTTTTTTCACTGCTCTTTTTACAGAAGTGGGCAATGTGCATTTAGCATTACTGTCACTTAATCTAAGGTTTGCTGAAGCACAGCTTTTGCCTGCTGAAGCGTACACAACCTTTAAAGTTCAACTACCAGCTTTAGGAGACTGTTAAAGAGTTACCCTGCTTAGCAAGAGTTTTGCTTAACATCTCGCATTCTTCCCAATTTCTTTCCCCGACACTCCGAATGCTGGATTTCACGGAAATTGTTTGGTATATCAGTATTTGAAATAGAATTACAACCGCAGAACCAGCGTTACAGCTTCAGACAGAAAAGGAATAGGTGGAAACTTGCTTTCTTCTATTAGGAAAGAATGGAAATATGCATATTGTTCAACCAGTCACTTATGAATACAACATTGATTTAAAATAAAATAAAATCAACACCCAAACATTTCACACAATATTGCAAAAATGCAACATTTCTACTGATAGTTTAGGATTAAATTTTTGAGCAACATCCCCTGTGAACTAAAAAACTAGTTCAGCAGCCACCAAACCCAATGGTCTGTCTTCCTACAGGTCAGCGCCGTGTGGGTGATTGTCGTGTTAGAAGGTACAAGAAATACCCAAGCATGTGGAGGCTGTTTATTAGACCAAGCATTGCTTGGTGAGCTAACATTAGCCTTTCTTTACTGGCCTACTACAACAGTGTCACAGCTCCATAAGACTTGACAAAGTTAATTAATTGTGAGAGCTTAATTTTTCTGAAGATGAATGCATTCAGACAGCTACTACTGGTAGCTACTACTTCCACTAAAACTAATAATCATAATAAAGAGGTTGAGATTTCTTTTTAGTGTAAGAGCAGGTATGAAAGACAAAGCAAAGGACTATATACAGTTTTCCAAAGAAAATGTGATTTAATTCCCCTTTCCTCCGTCTGCCCGCTGATGTCTTAAACTCCATCTTAAATGATATTATGTTTAATGTCACTGATTTTAGAACTGTTAACAGGCATGGAGATTATAGCTACTTTCAACACGTACTCTTTGATTTCCATTAGCACACTTTATCATCACAATGTACATAGGCGAGGGTGCTGAAATCTCTTTCATTAATTCTTCATAATTTTGGCCCTTATGGAAATAAGAATGCATCTCCCAGGTGAAGCAGGATATCCATTTTCCCATGCATCCTGCTAAACACAGTATTAATTCTCAGCTGGTCTAAATACTTTACCACTTCAACTTAAATTCAATTATTTTCAGGTATTCTTGGCAAGTAAGTGCTGCAGACTTCTCTATTTGTCTTGCTACATGATATGTACTTCATCTTCATCCGCTCATATTAAAATATAATCTAAAAATATATTTCCAGCTCTCAAACTGACATTTCATTAATTTTCATAGACATCTGAGCATATATTAAAATCTAGCTTTGTGCGTAGTCAATAGGGTTTTTTCAGCTTCCCAGTACTTTTTTTCGATTTGTAGCTTTCCTCTATTAGAGCATGTTTATGCCATGGGGGGCTGCAATGTCTTTGATTGTGAAGCACTCTTGGTATATTGTGATCTCTGCTGGTAGTACACAACACACAAAACCTGTTAACTCCTTGTCTCAGATGAAAACTTGCATTTCTGCCAGCGAGTATGGGTTGTATGTTGAAATAAGTCAGGAATGAAATGACATGGGCATAGGTTAGGATCTCAGGACTCAAAAGTAGAGGAAGAAAGACTCCTAGAAATGTACATATCCAGACCTCAAGAAAAGAGCCACAGCATTTGTGCAAGGTCCTTTGCAGGCATCAGGGTGGAAAAACAATGTGTGGACAGAGGGAGATGCAGTGAGCAGCACTAGGGCAGAGGCCGAACAGCCCCGTGGCGACAGCGGGTCTGACACCCCTGTGCTGGAGCTCTCTTCTTGTGCATGGGGAGCTGCTCTGGCCTGCTACATGCAGGATGGTGTCACACCTTGTCCAAAAGAAGGCTCTGCAGAGGTCACCAGTGGCGGCTGCTGAGGTGGCCCCAGCTGTGGGTCAGGTGACACCTGAGCTGCTCAGCTTAGCAGTTGTACCTTCCCTTAGCCTTGTGAAAACCTCCAGAAGTGCCTTGTTAAGTGGAAACAGTTTCTGTTAGAAAAAATAAATTTCCTGACGGGAATAGACATTAGAAAGGATTAGGTGTCTCCTTGTATCACTTCTCACTTTACCACCAAATGCTGCCAGACTGGAGGTGAAGGTTTGTGCAGGCATTAAGTGCACTTTGTGTGGAGATATCCTGGCCACACTCTGGTGGTGTCCTCCTGGCTGGCAGGAACAACTGAAGCCACCCAAAAAACATCAAGTCCATTTAGTTGGGTGTTACAAGTGTGACTTGATGTTCGGAATCTACAGTGGAGACAGCAAGACTGAAGCCTTTTGCAGAAAATTACGTGTTTGTGGGAAGGCTTGAAAGTAAGCCAGGTACACTCCATGTGAGGCACTAAATGGAGGGTCAGAGGCAGAAGGTGGGCACAGAGTGGAACAGGGACTTTTTTCCCTGTCTCATTTTTGCTTCACTGGGAATTGCATAGTCTAGCCAACACTGTGGGTTTTAGTTTAAAAGCTGGCTTCACAAGAAAAGTGGTATCTGGGATTCTCAGCTATAATAGATCCTATATAAAAACTTCATCAACAAGCCTTCTTCTGATATATTCCTGACATTCTCTATTCAAAACTCTAAATTAGTGTCTCTAAAATTCAGTAACAATGTTGTGGCAAAGATGCAATGTTAGAAGGACAATTTTCCAAAGCTGACCTTTCGCCATATGCCCATTAAATTGAGGTGTTGTGCCCTATGAAGGATCACTTTAGTACTTACTATGCCCATTAAGATGAGGGAAGAAAAAAATAAAATAAATCTCACTGTTTGATCTCAGTATTTCATTGGAAAATAGCACATTTTTGTGTATGTTTATCTGTCTTTAAAAAAAAATTCAAAGCTTGTTTCTGTAAGAAATGAAGAATCAAAATACTTTCTGTTATATCGTTCTTCAGTGGGGGACATCAACATGGATTTCCTAGAAGTAGACAGCCTCAGACAATAAAGGAAAAAGAGTTATTTCATCCTGAGGTTTTCAAACTAAGATAGCATGCAGAATAAATGGTCAAAATATTCTGACGAATTCACAAAATTCTAGAGGAAAATCTGCCTAATTTTTAGAAAGCAGTCATAAATTGATACATAGTTTAGCTTCCCCTATTTTTTCAAAGTAATCTCAAAAGTAAAAAGAATTAGAGATTAACTGCAAACTAAACCTCTTTTTTAAAAGATAAAATAAATAGTGCTAAGAGCTTCAGCACCTGCATATCACTCCTATTTGACCACTGTCTTTTATCACACACTCTACAAAGAACTTTTGAGCATCTATATTTTCAAGGACAGGAAAAGTTCTTAAGTGATGTAAAGGTCCATGAATGTATAGCCAGCATAGTCTGCCACTAAATACACACATTTCTGCTTTGTTCCTCTAGAAAGTAACCTTTCCTCATTCAGCCAAGGAAATTTGCAGCACTATTTTTTCCTCTATTGAGATCAATAAGATATATGAATTAAAACTAGTTTATGCATGGCTAGAATTCTGGGTGAAATATCTTGAAATGGGCATTTTTTTCTGTTCTTGTCATTTTGATTTTATTATAAAAATTGTAATAAACCTGTCTAAGCTTAAACAAGCCCTAAATAAAATATTAACATTTTCTTCTTGTGTACTCCTTAGCTGGATTGACGTAGAGTTCTCCATAGGTGAGTCAATTGATGGGAAATGTTTGAATCTCACATCTCAGGACCATAAAATCATTTAGATTGGAAATGACCTCCAAGATGATCAAGTGCAAACTGTGATGAAAAAACACCCTGTCAAATAAACCATAGCACTAAGTCCCATGGCCAGTTTCTTGAACACATCCAGGGATGGTGACTACACCTTCCTGGACAACACAAAGACACAAGGACTGCCACCACCTCAAAGCCACAACCTTTCACTATCACCCTCTGTGGACAAGCATACTCCCAAAAGTGAAAGATCCAAAACCGTGCTCTGACAGCCTTGGACTGCAGGTTTCTGAGGGTCAGCTTGATTTTTGGGTCAGCAAAATGCACGTACTTTAAAATCCTTCTACATGTTCAAGGAACTTTTGGTCACATGCATGAAATCTTGCCAATGCTTTCCTGGTCTCCTGTACCACAAAACAAAATGGGTCAGCATAAAGCATAACAGGAAAGAGCTTTGGCAAGAGTTGTGTGTGTGGATCCATCAGATGGACACAGTCCTCCTGGAAAGGAGCATGAACATCTATCTTCTAGGATGGATATCTTTCCAGAAGAAGTTCTCATTCTGTCCTACATAAATATAATTCAATAAAATAAAATTCAATAGGAGCATAAACACAAGTTGCTGCTCTCATTTCTGTTGGCAGGAAGAGAGAGTTACTTAATTACTTTTTTTTTTCCTTTAGAAATCCTGATAATTCACAGACTTAGAGAAGAAGTAAAATATCATTGCAGTACTGCTCTGCCATCTACACAATGACAAGAACAGGACAAAGCTGCAAATCTATTCCCAACGCAGTGTGGATTCTGAGCAAGAGCAAGTGGGAATCAACAAAAAAAATCATAATAGGGAGGCGTAGGATACATATGGCTGAAACTACAGATTTTGATAAAGACACAAAAGCTTTTAGTGGCATGTAATATCTGAAATCCTTGCAATACCTGGCTTTGAATTTAAGCCTCAGCAAATACATCAGTTATGATTGTGTACTAGCCAGAAAAATCAAACTGTTCCTTCTTGGCTCTTGATGAATCATATGAATGATGCTGTAGGACAGATAGGGCACTAATGGTCAATACTCTATGGAAGGTTGCCTTGAGATGACAGCTGTACTCTATAATGTGTGTATTACTGTTCAGAAGATTTTGGGAAATACAAGGGGTCTCTAAAAAAGCCAGTCCTCAAACTTTGCAGTGGGCCCAAGGAGATACTTCAACCTCATTCCCAAGGAGCTGTGATTCTCAATCGGTGTCTCCCAAATGCAGAAATCAAAACAGGAAAAGTAAAAGGGAGAAATAATTGCATACATGGAGAAAAATTCAGGTTAAAATATAAGGAGATGAGGGTGCAAATAGACTCACCTAATGAAATCACGTGGGTGTTTTGCAAGCGAACAATCATGAATGATCAAGAAGTTAGGGCAGTTATGCCTAAATATAGCTGACTTATCAAAGTAAAATTTCAACTATTAAAGACAATGTAATAGTAGAAATTCTATATAGTGTAATAAAAGACATAAGACCTAATGTTATACACTACATGACTATTAACTTACTGCTGACATTTGTCTCCATCTACTTTGGGTTACTTTTGTCTACCTGAGCAGTGATTTTTTAAAAACACATAATCTGAAATTTTACATTATCACATTCAAGGGTATTTTATGGAGACTTCTGCTCACCAACTAGCATTAGCCTACCAGGGTGAGAATATTTCAAATTGCATTCATTCCTTCTGTAATTATTTTAAGTGACTTCTCATCAGGATTTGAGGACCATGCCTATACTCTCATTTCTGATTATCAGCTGAGGTTTGAAGGACTTTAAGTTGACTTGAGTAGCTCTGATGTATGCAGCTCACAACTCATTCATGCCGGCCCACCAATTATTCCATTGTGGTGAGGGAAGAGAAACCAACCTCTCTTTTAAAAGAGAAATCACAAAAATACAACACTTTAAAAATGGCAGTATCTTGAAATCTGTATTATATAATGCGATGTTTTTGGAACAAGCCAAAACAACAAATAATTTCAAGTAGGTTTCCAAGTCGATGCACTATCCCATTTAATATGGTAATGAACAGAAAAATCATTTACTGTCACTCGCTGCAGGAAGCCACTGGGATACCTCTATTCTGCAGTCCATGAGGTTGGGGATCAGGACACTGGGCTTATTTTCTGAGTTCTTTAAAGAAACTCCTCTCCTATCCTGATTGGATAAACGTGTCTGCTTGAGCTGTTACAAAGCTTAACCAATAAGAACCTTATTTCAATAACCCAGCTGTCTTTGAGCAAACAAAAAACATTTTAAAATGTGGTTTGGGTGCCTGCCACAGCTCTAAAATTAAACATTCTTGCCAATCAATGTGACTGTGAGTTGTGTATTTTCCCACTGGTTCTGCTCAGTTTTTGTTTGAGATGCTGGGAAGACAGAAGCTCTTATAACAGTGTCAGGGAAATTCCCATCCCAGCATCTCAAATGGAGGCACACCATGGTGAGCCGACAAAACTCCATTATTCCCAGCAGCACCCAGAGCAGGAGTTCTTTTCAGCCGTAATAGAAAAGCATCTTCACTTGTTCTATGCTCTCACGTGAGGTGAACACAGGGTTTATCTTCTTTTAGGCAAACAATTCAACAGTGCAAAGAAATTGATAGCACCTGCAAGTTCTCACTTGGTGTAAGCCACCCTTCACCACCTAGACACTCCAATAATGCACTAAGAATTATGTGGTTTAAGTGCATCTACAGCTGGGAATTAGTAGTGAAAATCTATAGCATAAAACTGTAAAACTAGAAAACTATAGCAAAACTATAGCCCCATGCTAGGGCATTTGGAACTGGATGATCTTTAAGGTCCCTTCCAACCCAAATCATTCCATCATTTTATAGCATGTTACAATTATACTCTCGCTAGTTCACTTTCATTTTCTGAGGAATTCTCTTTATTGAAAGATGGACATTGAGGGGGATTATTTTCCCCAAAAAAAGTTGACGCTCCCATCCATTCTTATTAGTTATGAAGCATAGAGTATTGCCTATAAATTCCTCCTGCTCCTATGTAGGGGTGAAATTATTAGGAAAAGTCTCAGGTGATTATTAGAGTCTCTTAGTTTAAATAGGCTCTTTGATGCTATGAGTAGTCAGGGAAGGCACAGACCTGAGGACTGGCTGAGAAGGGACTTTTGCTGTATCATTGCCTAGTCTCAGAGTCAACATTGGTGTCCTATTCTCATTCCAAAAGTCATCACACAGACGACTACCCACACAAGTTACAAAAGAAAATAGAAATCTAATGTGCCAAAGGAGAGATAGTAAAGAGGAACTTTTTGCTGTCTTGTCCTTTTAAATATTGTTTTGCATGTTTAGAACATGCCAGAAAAGTTGAATTTTCAGAATTCCCCTAGTTACAATGCAGTTATACAAGTGTTCAAGCCAATATAATGTATTAGCTCTGTGAAGCACAGCAAGAATGGTACAAATAACCAGCACATTTCTGCGCTGATTTTCACAACATGATATGTATATATATCCTGTATATATACATATAGCATATATATATATCCTATCAGAATGGTTGCCTTGGTAAAACTTACCTGGCCTGAAAACTAAAGGATGTCTAAAACCAAAGGCATTGCTACGTTCATTTTTAGCTACAGTAGGTCTATTCGAGCATCCTAAGAATGAAGTAGGAGTTGAAAACTCAATAGATAGCTTCGTTGTGTTTGTACCAAACTTTTTGGCATAGTCAGTTTTCTTAATGCCTCCACACTAGATTTAAATTTTAAAACCTATTTCTTTGCTAAGTAATGGATATTTCCCTCTCTTTTCTAACAACTGGTCAAAGCTGTGTTCTTATTTATATGCAGGTGATCCACTGCCCTGGAAAAGAGGAAGGCAGCAAGAAAGCTTATTTTCCTACTTCTAAAAATATTGAACATTTTGATGTTCATGCCATTATAAAGCAATAAAAAGGTGCCTCTTAGAACTAAAGAAGAGAAATGAAATTTCAAACTGCTCCAAATTATGTTAGTTGTAGAATATAGAGTTTTATAAGCAGCTACATCAGGCACAGAGAGTAAATTTTGATCCTTTTTAGTTCGGTCTGTAATTAGAAGCAGTAGTTTTCATTGTTGTTGTTGCTGGTGGTGGTTTGTTTGCTTGTTTTCCTGTCTTCTCTGACTCAGCTGAACAATTCCCCTTAGC
>VZRR01006882.1:21007-41759 GCA_013398015.1 Oreocharis arfaki | reverse complement strand
CACCTGCCCTGGGACTGGGATCTGCTCCCACACTGGGATCCCTCACCTGCCCTGGGACTGGGATCCCACACCTGCTCCCCAGCTCCTCCCAAGAGCATTCTAGTTCTGCTGGCAGCTCCCACCTTCCCCAGAGGATCCCAGGAATCTGCCTGGGGCTGGCAGCTCCCACCTTCCCCAGAGGATTCCCTCGGCACTGGGGTGGTGAAGCAGCTGATGACTGACAAGGCCAGGAGAGAAGAGTCACGGAAAAAGGGACAGAAGAAAGAAAGGAAGAGACAGAAAAGCTGAGATTCACTGCAGCCACATTCCCCTTGGAAATCCGCCCTTCCAGCTCGCTCCCTGCAGTGGAGAGGCCCTCCTGGAGCTCAGATGGCATTTCACAGGGCTGCAAACCTCATTTTAATATAAAATAATATATAATATTATAAATAAATGGTGGTCTTTAATTTGTGGCTCAACATAAAACACACCTGCAGCCCTGCCCCAGGTTCTACCTCCCCGGGCTTTTTCACTTCTCACAGCACACAAACCTCCTGTCTGTCAGTCACTGCTTCTCCTCGGGGGCAGAAATCCCGGGAGCACATCTGGGATGCCCAGGAGGATCCTGGGAGCACATCTGGGATGCTCAGGAAGGATCCTGGGAGCACATCTGGGATGTGCCTGGGAGCACATTTGGGATGCTCAGGAAGGATCCCGGGAGCACACTTGGGATGCTCAGGAAGGATCCTGCTGGCACATTTGGGATGCTCAGGAAGGATCCTGGGACCACATCTGGGACACTCAGGGTGGATCCTGCTGGCACATTTGGGATGTTCCTGGGAGCACATTTGGGATGCCCAGGAAGGATCCTGCTGGCACATTTGGGATGCTCAGGAAGGATCCTGGGAGCACATTTGGGATGCTCAGGAAGGATCCTGGAAGCACATTTGGGATGCTCAGGAAGGATCCTGGCAGCACATTTGGGATGCTCAGGAAGGATCCTGCTGGCTCATCTGGGATGCTCAGGAAGGATCCCAGGAGCACATTTGGGATGCTCAGGAGGATCCAGGCTCACTGAGCTCAGCCAGAGCCGGGCTGGGAGCAGGTGCCCGGGCTGGGAGCAGCACTGACGTCAGCCCCGCTCTCCCGGAGCGTCTCGTGTCAAAACAGGGATTTTTCCCACTGTCACTCTGAAGGTCAAAAGCTTCCCCAGTCGAGCTCACCGAGCAGGCAAAGCTGGGCCTGTTCCCTTCCTCGCAGCCTGCTGACAAGTCTGAATGCCACAGTCAAGCTGCCATTTGGGGGGGATAAAAAAGGAAGGCAAAACAAAAACAAAGCCTCGGCTCTGTCAAGCTGTTCCACAGAGCAGCAGGAGCACCTCAGTACAACTGTCACTGTCATTCCTCCCTCCTGGCATTGAATCCAACGCACTTTTTGAAGAGGAGAAGAAATAAGTGAGTACTGCAGCTATGGCTGCCTCCCCTCTCACCTCTCCTCCCCTGGCTGGGAATTCAGTGCACACACAAAGCTGCAGCCATCCCTGGAGAGCAACAGCAGCAGAGGAGAGGCTTCCACATCTTTTATCTATTTATTAAAGAGCCCCCTGCCTGCTCCTTAATTCCAGCTGCACTGGAAACACAAAGCTTGACAAATATCAAGAGGTTTTTCTTTATTAAATGGTTTCCAGTTCTGCAAATAACAATAATGAGGGGAAAGGGCTGTAAAATACATGAAACACAACGATCCTGCCCAGAGGATGTGGGCAAGGACAAAGCATGGCCAGCCTTCCATGTCCTCCCTCTCTCTGAGATCTGTCCTGAACCTCAATTTCCTACAAAAAACGAGGATTTATTCACTGCCAACCATCTCCCTGTGATGCACACACAGCTTTTAACCACCAAGCTGCCTGCAGACCCAAATCTGAGACACCCAAGAATGGTTTTCATCTCATGACGGAGCAAAACTCTTCAAGAACATCTCCCAAGCAGTTCCAAAAGCACAGCAGTCAGCAATTAACCGATGCTGTGAGTGAACTCAGCCACTACCAGGCTGCCTGTGCTGTTACACACGACAGAAACCCACTCCGTTTTACCCTGGCCCCACTACCTGAAAATTTACTGAAAACAAAACAGTCAAGAGGCTCAAACAGAACTTTTTTGAACCAGATAATCCAAACCAAATTTAATCTTTGCAGTAAATGTAACAGAAGACACCAGGGACAGCTGCAGCCATCAGGGTGAGACCACAGTGGGAGGGACAGAGCCTCAGAGGGTTTGGGATGAACCAGAATCCACCCAAGATGTGCCTTCTCCTCTTACAGGCTCCTTCACAAAGGATGGAGCAAAATCATCACAAAAACTGATGAAAATGACCAAGAGCTTTGCATTAAAAAAAAAAAAAAAGGTCAAATTCATAAAACCCTCAGGAGCTGCTAGGAGGCAATTCCCAAGGCAATTCCAACTCCATGCCCTTAAGGGGTGTTTTGACTTCCAAGCAAAACCCCAAAAAGCAGCCTACACACAGGCAAGGTGACTCAGGCAATGGCAAATTGCACAGCTGAGCTTCTGTAAGCACAGAAGGTTTATCTGAAAACATCACCACTGTGTTCTTTGCCTCTCTGTAATTTTGTTTGTTTGTGAAGGAACACTCCTGGTGTGCCGACAGCAGCTTCAGAGGCACCTTCCTTCAGCAGTTTCGGTCACATCCTGGACAGGGGAGTCACAACTGGAATATCCTCCTGGCCAGGGTAACTCCTGGGTTTGCAGGGCATCAATGCCACAAGAACCACCCTGGGCTTGGAGCAGCATTTCGTGTTTGCACTGAGGTGGAGCTACCACAGACTGACCGGGATGCTCTGACCCACCGGAAAACGAATGGAGCCAAGGAAGCACAAAGGTGAGATATTAAATCTTGGAATTCCTCAACCCCACCTTTAACTGACCTGTTGGGATGAGGTGTGAAAAGGAGCAACAGGGAGTGAACTTGGCTAAAGTCAGCGTGCCAGAATCAGGAAGGCTCAGTGCCAGTAACACAGACTGCGCCCAAACACAACTGGGGCAATGGGGAATAAAAATCATGGAATGCTTTGGCTGGAAGGGATTTTAAGGATATCCCATTCTACCTCCTGCCATGGCAGGGACACCTCCCACTGTCCCAGGCTGCTCCAAGCCCCAGTGTCCAGCCTGGCCTTGGGCACTGCCAGGGGTGGAAGCTGCACTCAGGTTTATTCTTAGTTCCACAGGAAAACAAGAACCAAGTTTTACCTGGGACAAAAGGATCCTGATCACTGTTAGAGACCCAGGGAAGGCACACGAACCCTTCACCTCATCCCAAGGTGGGCTTTGACTACAAACTCACACCAAGCACACTCTGTAAACCTCATTGCTCACTAAAGCAAAGCCACATCCAGGTCAGGGATCGACGGAACAGTAAAACATTAATTGTGTAGCAGCTGACACTCGGAACATACCCAGCAGTGAGGCAGGGGCTCCAGGAGAAGCTTCTGCTGAGGGCAGCAGCCCTTCCTCCAGCGTGGGGAATTCGGACAGGTCCCTCCTGCCACAGCTCAGGCCCAGCTTCGTGTCCAAGGCAGCGCTGGAACAGCTGCTCTCCACCTCTGCTGGGAGCCGGAACCACGGCTCCATTCCCTGAGGGAGGAAAAGCTGCTCCAGCATCATCAACGTTTCATGAGACTGAAACAGTGCAATTATTGATTGTAAATTGTATTTCCTATACAAATACTCAGCTTTGGATGTGAAAGAATCATGATTCATTAATAAAAGCAGGGGAGAATCCCAGTGAACTGGGAAAAGCACAGCACTGTCCCTGCTGAGGCTCTTCTGCCTTTGGAGACACCACCAAGGCGTCAAAGCTGCTTCCCACTGCAGAATTTTGCTGTATGAGCCAGAATTTTTGCACAACCCTTTGGAAATCCAGTTTTTTCATTCAGCTCAGCTCAGACTGATCAGCCCAGCCTTTTGACACCTGTGAGCTGAGGGAATCCTCAGAGCAATTCAGTGTTTGGCAGCACATCCAGCAGATCTCCCGCGACTGCATCGCAGGGCAAGGTCTGCAGCGCACAGGCAAAGCACCTCCCGCTAATTGCAGTCACGTAATTAACCCTCACCCCGAGGCAGACCGGCTCAGTACACACCCTGGCAGCAGTGATTTCCCGAGGGATGGCTGCTCCCAGGGCCATCCCACTGATGGCTGCTCCCAGGGACATCCCACTGCTCCCGGACTCCTGGGTCCCGCTGCTGCTGCTGCGGCTCAGGGACTCCTCCCTCCAGGCACGGCGGGGAGGAGTGCTGGCAATGGGCTGGAAGAGATCATCTGCTGGTTAGAAACACAGGTTAGTGCTTTGTGCCCCAGTGCCTGTTCCTTTGCTTCATGGACAATGAGATAAGTGAAACACTCAGACCATCCCCAACAGGAGAAGTTGGGTGCCAGCCCCATGGACTTGGGCAGGGACTTATACTCCATCCAGAGTCCCAAACTGCACTGAAACAGGCAGGTTCCTATCCCACTTCAGCTCCCAACAAGACTGTGGGCATCACTCTGTGCACAGCAGCCAATCCCTTCCAGGAGAGCCAGGAACTTCCCGTTCCCAAATCCATGTAAATCACAAAACACCAAAGCTCAAAATTCAGCACCTCGATCACAGTCAGCTCCTGGCATTTGTCTGGTTTACTACCAGTGGTTGTGGGGGTTTCTTACAGCATTTTTAAAATTTCTTTTTAATATTTATTATTTCATTAAAACAGGATTTTACTTATATTAATGTTTTAAACTATATTTTAAAGGGCATCTTATGCCAGTACCTTCAAACAAGCCTAGGCTGATTTCTACATTACACTGTGGCAATATCTGCCTTACTCTGAGGGCAGGAATGGAAGTGGAATTGGATGCCTGCCCGGAAAAGCAGCTGAACACTTCCTCCCCACGAGGTACCAGGGGAAGCTGCTCCTGAACCCAGTGAAATCTCTCCTCTCCGACATCCCAAGCCTGAGGACACAGCCCTGGAGCAGCTTTCCCCAGACAGAGCCAGCCAGGCTCACACACACGGATTAGCTCTGGGGAAACTGCAGTTCTGGGACACAGAAATGTTGCAGGAATGGAGCTGTCAGCCTGAAAAACCTGGAGATGAGCACTGCAGAACATCAGGGAGGATGAAGTGGGGAGGGACGGGGGAACAGCAGAAGCAAAGGGTCACAGTCTGAGCAAAGGATTTCCCAGAATGAAACAGAGGAAAGTCCAGAACACAGAGCTGTTCCACTGGAAATGAAATTTAAAATGCAGCCTTTCAGACTGTTCTCTTGCAGAGTGAATATCCCCTCCCAGACGAGCTCAACTCTCACCTGGGTTCTGCTTCATCCTTACACAAAGCTGGAAGGGGTGTGAATAAAAGCTGAAGATGTTTTAAATTCTATTACAAAACTGCTCATCCCTACTGGAACTTCAGCAAGGTGAGTTCACTCTTGATCATTTATTTAAGAAATTTTTTTTTTACCATACATCTAAAAAATATTAATTATAATAATTATCTAAAAAAATAAACTACAGCCATCACAAATGACTCTTTACCCATCTCCTTTGTTCTTTTTTCTGTACGTTTCAATGCCCCTGATGTTGAAAAATGTCATAAACCCTGAACAGGTTTCTTCTGCCCATAGCCTCATATTTTAATCTTTCACCAAAATATTTCATTATAGAATGAAAAGTAACAGTCACAACTCACTATCAACTGCAAGAATTGGAGAGGGAATTTATTTCGAACAAGTCTTGGGCAAATGGGGATGAAATGAGATTACAGAATAAAGAACAACTGAGCTTCCACTCTGAGGCAATTTCTTTCCCAGAAACACTCCCTCCTCCCAAACACTCCCTCTGCACTTCCAGTTCCCCAAACCCATCCAGTTCCCATCAGAATCTGGAAGAGGCTGGACCAGTCTCATTTTGGGAAAGCAGAGCCAAGGACGTGCAGGTTTCTCAAGAAGGAGCTGCTGAGGAAATGCTCATTAATGAGTTATGGTGCCACCACTCCACACACAAACCCCCAGCAGCTCCAGAGCACAGCTCTGCCCCAGAGAGCTCCCCAAGGCTCAAATATTCCATCACAGCAAGGGCAGGAAGGGATCCAAACACCTCTGAGTGCCCACTGCCCCTCCCTGCAGAGGCCAGAACTGACTCATGGCACCGTCAATAATCAATATCCACCCTCCCTCCAGCAGGCACAGAGACTCTGGGGCAGAGCACAACCAGCAGAGCTGAGTCCCCGAGCCGTCTGATCCCACCGGGATGCAGATTTTTTATGGAATGCTCCAAAATCTCATTTTTGCCTACACACTGTGAGAGACAGGCACAGGGAACACCCACAAGCCAAGGGCACTGGAGCTTGAATGAGAAGGTGAAAGCAGGCCTGGGATAAACGTCTGTACACCCAGATCATCACTGCCCACTGCAATGTCTGGTCTAGGCAGGTGCTGTCGTTGTCACAGCCATGCTAAAGGCCCAGGAACATGAAGGGGGTCTGCACAGACCTGCAGACACGAGGTATTGATAGAGTTAATCCCTGTTAAAACACAGTTCAAATGGGTTTGCAGCACGCACCTCACAGATCTAAGCAGGAAACATCCTTCTTTTCTGTTTAAGGAAGGAGAAAACACACATGATGGCAGAGAGAATACTACAAAACACTCCTTGTTGGGCCCCCAACTCCACCCAGGTCTGTTAATTCCCATTTCCAGCTCAGTTTGTCACCATTTCTTATCCAAACGCCCCTAAACTCCAGAGCTGCCTGCAATGCTGCTGGGGGGTGGCAGAGGACGAGGGTTTGATTTGGGGGTGGGTGGTGGAAGGGAGACGAGGAGAAACACAGAGACAAAGGAATATATTTATAATTAGCCAGGAATCCTCCACTGTGCCACAGGGCACAGGAAACACCTGCAGTGTTCCACCCAAAAACTGCACGTGAAAGGAAGGATCACCACCAATGACCGATTCTCCCAGGAAGGCAGCAATCCCAAAAAACCAGCACCCACAAGCTCTAAAATCACGGAGCAGTCCCAGCACCTCGGCTCTGGAGCAGCCCTGAAACGCCAGCGGAACCAACAACTCCCCCGTGCCAGCATCGGTGCTCAAAGGGTTCAGCTCCTGCCCATCATCCCAGGAGCCACATCCACGGTGCCCCAAACTGATTCAGTAGAGTCAGGGACTGGGGACAAGGCCTGGAGGGACAGGACACAGGGAATGGCTTCCCATTGCCAGGGGTCAGGGATGGATGGGATATTGGGAAGGAATTCCTGGCTGGGAGGGTGGGCAGGTCCTGGCACAGGGTGCCCAGAGCAGCTGTGGCTGCCCCTGCATCCCTGGGAGTGTCCAAGGCCAGGCTGGACATTGGGGCTTGGAGCACCCTGGGGCAGTGGGAGGTGTCCCTGCCCATGGCAGGGGTGGCACTGGATGGGCTTTGATGTCCCTTCAAACCCAAACCATTCTGGGATTCTACAGCACCAGTATATTCCACAAAATCATCCCAGGAAAAAGCTAAGACTCCTTTGGAGTTTGCTCTTCCAAAATCTCCTTCAAAGAAAGCAAAATTCCAGGTTTCACACAGGTGCATTCATCCAGCCCTGCATTTATCCCCGTGTGATGCTCTGGAGAGAACCAAAAGCCAACCACGCCTGAGGCACTGAAGTAAGAGAATCACGGAATCATGGAATCCCTGAGGCTGGAAAAGCACTCCCAGACCATGGAGTCCAACCTGTTCCCATCCCAGAGCTCTGAGTGCCACCTCTAGGAATTCCCTGGGCACCCCCAGGGACGGGGACTCCACCATAACAGAACCCTTAGGAAAGTGCATCCCTTCCCGCAGCCAAACACTTCCCACCCAGGCAGGATTCTCCTGCCATTCCCGAGCCCGAGCTGTGCTGCCCCAAGCTCCAGGGGACAGCTCCCATGGGATAAACCACACAGGAATAATCCCTCCTTCCCAGGGGCCTGGCAGGGGAGCAGCAGTCAGGCAGCAGCACACTCTGCTGCATTATCCCAGCTCTAATCCTCGCTCCAGAAAGCACCATTAAGGGAATAACCCAGGGTGAGAAACTGCCCCGAGTCAGCACTGGGTGTACCAGGCAGAAGGAAGGACTCAGTAAATGAGTGTAATCATCTCTGAGGGCTCCCCTGTAATTTAAATCAAATTAAGAAAACCTAACAACGTTTTTCTCCCTGAAATTCAATACATCGGTTCTGCTGCTAAACACTTAAAGAGGGGTAAAGACAAAAATAAAGCTGAACAACTACAGCCACCCCCACACTACACAGTGCCGTGAATTAAAGAGCTGGAAAAGCAGCTCTGAACTCATGCTGCAGTTCATGGAAAGAAATATGAATGTTACTCAGTTCTGAGCTACTTTCAGCATCCAGGTTAGCTCTCCTTACGTTATTCTGCCCCACAGACCACTGAAAGCATCCCAGTAAAAACATCCCACAACAGAACAGAACAAAGTAAAAATCTAGGGAGACAAGGGAAAGATCTCCCTGGACAACCAATCCCAACTATCTGATCCTCCTGGGACATCAGAAACACTCTGATTTCCCCCAGACACATCGAGTCCAACCACAACCCAGCACGGCCAGGCCACCACCAAACCACGTCCCTCAGGGCCACGTGCACTCGTGTTTTGAACACCTCCAAGGATTATGATCCCACCACTCCCTGGGCAGCCTGTCCCAGTGCCTGACAACCCTTCCCGGGAAGAAACCTTCCCGAATATCCGATCCAAACCCGCCCTGCACAACCCGAGGCTGCTCCCTCTCGTCCTGATGTTTGTTAGCCGGGACGCCCTAAAAGGCTCCGGTTTGCATTAGTGCATCACTATATGTTCAAACTGAGCGTGGTGATAATTTAAAGCTCTGTCAGCTGTCACCAATCCCAGCTAAACGCAGCTTCCCAGCCTGTCCAGGCTGGTCCCAGCCCGGGAAGCCTCGGGAAGCAGGGCAGGAGCAGCGGGCTCCGCTCTCTGTCCCGCGGTGCAGTGAGAGCCCGGAGCCACTGGGAGTCAGCAGCCGCTGCTCGGGGCAGGGACGGGGACGGGGACAGGCAGGAATTCACCTGGAAAAACAGGGAACCGGCCGCTCTGCCCCCGGGGACTGCAGGGATCTCTCCGGCAGGCACACGGGATGCAGGCCACGCTGCCTGACACCAACCTGCTCCTTCACGGAGCAGCTTCCAGCCGGGAATGAACAGGGAGGAAAAGGGAAGCAGCCCTCGTGCAAAAGCACTTCAGCACTTCCCAGGTCCCCAAATGCCACACGAATGTGACCGCAATCCACAACAACCCGACAGTTTCATTTAGTGGCTTTATGACCTTTATCAACCCTGTTCCGTGAGAAAAAAAATGTTCATTAAAAAAGACAAAGTCTCATTTAACTCCAGAAAAAGGTTTTACAGCTTTTCTTTTTGCCAGAAGACCAGTGGCACAAATTGGATAAAAATCATTAGCATTTAAGTCCAGCTACTGAAATCAATAAAAAATTCCCACTGTCTGCAAACAGTTCAGCACCAGAAGTTCATCTGTGAATGTGCCAATACATAACACAGATTTCCAAAAGAGCCACGGAAATGTATGAATGATTTGGTGCTGTCAGGAAGGAGAAACACAAATGACTGAAGCTGTACCTCATTTTCCAGTCAGGACCGGGGTGCCAGCAGTGCTCTCCGGACCCAAACCATTCCCTCCTGCCACGAAGACACCACCAGCAGCAGATGTGGTAAATTCTATACTGGTTTATTTTGTGCAACAACCTCTGGGCTTTCCAAGGTCCACGAGAGATGAGACCCAGCACAGGAGATCTCAGTAGTGATTCCTGCCACAACAGACTGCCAGGGACGTGCTGCCAGCGCTCCAGAAAGGGGAGCCTGGGTGCTCACACAACATCCACGGCCTCTGGGACTGCCAGTGCCCTGCTTGGAATCCCCCAGAAACAGAAGTTACCCCTGCCAGGCTCCTGACCCCAACAGATTTACAGAGTGCCCAGAACCAAGGGGGAAATCCAGCACTGCTGCTCTGTGACCAAGCCTCCTGTTCTTCCCAGGAAAGCAGAGCTTCCAAGGAGAACAGCACTCCCTGCTCACAGCCACCCCTGGGCTGGGCACTGTCACCCAGAGTGGGCACTGTCACACTCCTGGGCTGGGCACTGTCACACGGTGTGGGCATTGTCACACAGAGTGGGCATTGTCACACCCCTGGCTGGGCATTGTCACAGCCCTGGGTTGGGCACTGTCACACGGTGTGGGCACTGTCACACCCCTGGCTGGGCATTGTCACAGCCCTGGGTNGGTGTGGGCACTGTCACACCCCTGGCTGGGCATTGTCACAGCCCTGGGTTGGGCACTGTCACACGGTGTGGGCACTGTCACAGCCCTGGCTGGGCACTGTCACCCAGAGTGGGCACTGTCACCCAGAGTGGGCACTGTCACCCAGAGTGGGCACTGTCACAGCCCTGGCTGGGCACTGTCACACAGCGTGGGTACTGTCACCCAGTGTGGGCACTGTCACCCTCCAGGGCCTGAAGCACAGGTTTTACTCAGGTCATCACAGGGCACCTGAGCTCTGCAGGCCCAGCCTGTGAGGGCCCCCAAGGATTCAGGCTCTGCCCCGTGTGGGGTCCGGGCCCAGCGCTTCCCCACCCTCTCCATAAAGGCCGATTTCCTCGGCTCCAGCTGGAATTTCTCCTGCTCTAACACCTCACACTGCAGCCTGACCCATCACTGGGCACCTCCAGGAGCCTTCCTCTGCCTTCTCCAAGCCCCTGTTCCGGCAGGGAAGCACCACTGCCTCCTCCTCACCCTCCTCCTCCTCCTGCCCAGCCCAGGCAGACCCCCGCACTCTGCGCCCCAGCCATCACTGCCCGGTGGCTCCACCAGGCTCAGGCGACCTTTGCTGACCTGTCCCTTGTCCTGGCAGCCCCAAACAGGAGAGAGAGGATCCAGCTGTGGGTGAGGAGGGAACAATTTCCCTTCAGTGTTGTTTCATCAATGCAGCTGAAGCAGAGAGGGCACTGCCACCTCCCCCTGACCTCGCTGCCCACCAGGGCCTCGGGCTCTTCCCTGCAGGGCCACCAGCCAGAACTGCAGTGCCAGGATTTTATCCCTCAGTGAGAAAGGCTCTGTATTTTCCATGGCTAAAGCTCAGGATCCTCTGGGGCCGTTAACCCAGCTGGCCAAGGTTGCTGTGAATGGCAGCCCCGGCCCCCAGCCTGGCACTGCCCCAGCTCAGTGTCACCCACAGCACGTCCCCTGGGTCACGGTGATGGCACAGCACAGCCCCAGCCCAAGGCCTGGCACAGAGGAGCAGTGGCATTTTGAGCAGCTGGCCAGGCTGAGTGGGCAGTGGCTCTCCAGGCCCTCGCTCCTGCCCTCCCTGGACAAGGTCCCCACACCAGTCCTTCTGCAGCTCCCACGAACACCTCCCACCCACCACCACCTTCCAGAGGGGATCGAGGGGCCTTCTGTGACATCAGCCATCCCAGCACCCCCAGACCCACCTGTCCAGCCCTCTGCACTGCTCTCTGCCCAGTTCATCCTAGCATCCCTGAGCCTCCACCCCCCCAGGCACCACCTCACCCCCAAACCCTTCTCCAGGCACACAGGGCAGGGAGGAACACGTAAATGCACTGTGGGTTTATCCTACTTCTTTCCAGATGAAGCTGGATTCCTCTTTCTGTTAATTCTGAACTGATTATTTTGTGTCTCATGGAGCAGCTCAGCCAGAAGGGACCCTGAAAGATGAGCTGCTCCAGCCTCCTGTGGGAAAGGGAGCCCAATTTCCAAAGAAGAGCACACAGCAGAGCTAACAGTGCTGCAGCCCCTGCAGCCCCCACGGCTGACAACCAAACCCAGGAGCTTCCCTCCAACATCAGCCTCTTCCTGGCTTACTGCAAATAAAATCCAGAGCCACCCAGGGCAGCTTTGCCATCCCATTTCCATTCCTGTGCAAAGCCCCCTCAACTCCCTGCTGCCCAAATCCCACCTGAAGCATGAACATTTAACAGCATTTCTGAGTTACTTTATGGAATGAGACGCTGCTGCTTCTTTACACTCTCAGCTTTGGACCACTGAAAAAGCACTGAGTACCCCCTGATTTTTCATTTATTCTTTCTTCATACCATACTTACAAGAGCTGCACTTTGCACCCCACTGTCCTCCAGTTTTTCAGGAAAATGCTCATTCCTTTATCTTTTCCACCACTGAGATAAAAGGTACCTCTGTCAGCAGGTACCTTAGTTTGTTATTTCTACTCACCTTTAAAAAACCAAAAAGCAGAATTTGAAGGAGTGATGGACACTCTGGCATGCAGCCATCAGTTTGCAGCATTTAAGAATGAAAACCAGAAACCTGATCTTCCTGGGCCTCATGTGTCATACTCAAGTTTAGCTAAATGTAGAATCAAAAATTTGGTAGGGCAGGGCTTAAACCATCCTCAGCATCAAAAATAAACTGAAGAGGAAATGGACAGAGTTGATAAAGCTCGAAGTGGCATAAACAGCACGAAGTCTCTTTATGGTGGCTGCAGAACTCCTCCCCACTGTCACACTCGGATGCCCAAAGTTCCACCTTTAAATGACCACAAACCGGCACTCGGGCTGGGAGAGCACTCCCAGCCTCTCCTCAGTGAGCAGAAACTTGAGGGGAAGAGTTGAGCAGAAGTTTTTTCAGCCAGTTTGAACCCCAGCCCACTGCAAATCCGTGCTGGTTTCTGTCACGACGTGTGACAAAGCTCCCCAGAGGCCAGCACGGGTGAGCAGGGCACGGCAGCACAGGCGACTCCTGCTCACAGCCAAGCTGGCCTCGATGCTTCGGATGCACCTGGGGAACGCCAGCCTTGCCTGCCAGAAGTTCCCAAGAGAGGCGATTCTCTCCTTGTCAGTGGGAATTACAGCTGGAAGAATCCCAGAAGAAGCAGAAGCACACAGCAGAGGTGTGAGAGCAGGAATCCTGGCATGGCAGAAGATGCTCCTGGCTGCTCTGCCCGTGCCTGCAGCCCCAGCCCCGGGGCAGCAGCAGCAGCGAGCTCGGCTCAGCTCCAGCCGGAATTCCCAGAGCTCAGCTCTGGTTGTCAGAGCAGCACTCACCCCCCGGAGCAAAACAAACAGAGAAGGAAGCAACAACGGCCACCAGGAAACAACACCTGGCACCCAAAGAGGACCCAAATAAACTGACCTGTGACGAGCAGAACGAAGGCAACACGACAAACAGGAGGTAAGTTCACTGCTTTACAACAGCAAATCAAAGTGACTGTGAAACTTGTCTGTAAATCAGCACTCAAAGGAACTTCATTTAAATGTCTGTAAGAATAAGCAGCAGTGCAAGATCCAGCCCTGCTCTCCTGTGGCAAGTTACCCTTCCTGAAAACACACAGGGAACGTCCTTCTGCAGGTTTATGGAAACTGCATTAAAACTACCCTGAGTTCCCACGTTCATCAGAATCAGACTCGCCTTTAAGATGCCCTACTTATTCCCTCGGCCCTTCCCATCCTTTGTTCCAGTTTTTATTATTTGTCCTGGTAAGACTGAACCTGCACCAGTCTGTCCTTCCTCCCCGGGAATGTTTCTAAAAGTTGCTAAGGCATCTGCCTCTGGTTTCCATGGGGCTGCTGCACCTCTGAGCTCCCTCCACGCTCTGGAGCCGCCACCACCTCGGGACTTTTCATCCTGAGCACAGGGCACAGGTGTCAGCACGTGCCAGAACAGCGCACCACCACAGGAAGGATCTCCCCAATGCTCTCACAAGGTGTCAGCTCAGGAGGACACGGATTCCTGCGTGGATGTGATGGGGCACGATCTCCAGGGATCTCCTCCCAGTCTCCAGCACGGATATGAGCACAGCCAAGTGCACAGAGCCGTGTACAACCCCTCCATGGAGCCAGTTCAGCCTGGAGAAAAGAAGGCTCCAGGGAGACCTCTGGTACCTCCCAGGACTTAGAGGTGAATTTTAAAAGAGAAGAACAACTTTTTACACTGGCAGATACTGCCAGGACAAGGGGGAACTGCTTTAAATTAACATCTGAGAGATTTAGATTGGATACTGAGAATAAACCCTTCCCTGTGAGGGAGGTGAGGCACTGGCACAGGGTGCCCAGAGCAGCTGTGGCTGCCCCTGGATCCCTGGCAGTGCCCAAGGCCAGGCTGGAAGGGGCTTGGAGCAGCCTGGGACAGGGGAAGGTGTCCCTGCCTATAGCATGGGGTGAGAACAGATGATTTTTAAGGTCCCTTCCAAGCAAACTACGCTGTGATTCCATGACTCCAGCCCCTCTGTCCCTGACTTCCCCGGAGGGTCGGTGACTCAGCCAGCTGCACTCACCTTCTGCAGGGCAGAACAAGGCCCGAAGGGAACAGAATAATTTATAATTATTAGATTATAATTAGGACAATAACAGAACACACAGCCTTTTCCCGGGAGGGGAGGAGGAATCCGGAGTCACTGCCACCCTTCTCCCGAGGGAGAGGGCAGGGCATGGGAGGGAGCAGGGCGGCCACGGCCCCTGCTGGAGCCGGAAGGGAAGGGGGCTCGGGTCTGCCGCGTTCTCCCTTTTCCCGGGGAGGAAAAGTGACTCGTTAGAAGCCCCTTCACGGGGCAGAAGGTGACACCGGGCNCGGGTCTGCCGCGTTCTCCCTTTTTCCGGGGGGCGTAGAGTGACTCGTCAGAAGCCCCTTCATGGGACAGAAGGTGACGCCGGGCCAGCTGTCCCATTCCCACCGGGGTAAGGAGCACCGGAGTGCGCACACACACACACACACACACACACACACACACAGACACACGCACACAACCGCTCCGGACGGTGAGCGGCTGCTCCCACCTGCCCGCCACGCCGCCCCCGAGGCCGCCTGCCCGAACCCGTGCTCACCCGAACCCGCTCCTCTGCCTCCTCCTCCTCCTCCTCGCCGGGCTCCGTGGCGGCAGGGCGGGGCGGGGACTCCGTGTCCGTGTCCATGTCGCTGCCCGTGTCCGTGTCCCCGTCCCGCTCTCCTCCCGGGGCCGCCCCGTNGAGTGACCGCGGGGCGTGGGGGGGGCACGGGCCGGACGGACCGGACCGGGGCAGGGACGGAGACAGGGACACGGACAGGGACAAGGACAAGGACAGCGACACCTTCCGCTGCCCAGCGTGCTCCAAGCCCCTCCAGCCTGGCCTTGGGCACTGCCAGGGATCCAGGGGCAGCTGCTCTGGGCACCCTGTGCCAGGGAAAAGTTTCCCCTTAATATCCGATCTAACAGGATCACAGAATCACTGGGGCTGGAAAAGCCCTCCCAGCCCATCGAGTCCAAGCTGTGCCCGATGCCCACTTTGTCCCTAGCCCAGAGCACCGAGTGGCACGTCCAGTCCTTCCTTGGACACCTCCTGGGGTGGGGATTCCAAACCTCCCTGGGCAGCCCCTGCCAATACCCACTCACCTCTTCTGTGGATAAAACCTTCCTGATGTTTGTCCTCTTGTCCTACCTACCCCCTGGCAATGGGAAGCCGTTCCCCCTTGTCCTGTCCCTCCATCCCTTGTCCCAAGTCCCTGTCCATCTCTCCTGGAGCCCCTTGGTGACGGATGCACATTGAAATCCCGTATCAGGCATTCTGAGACAGTCCTGGTGTTACCAGGAAATTAGATGGGATTTTCCTACAGGGGAATTCCATTCAACTCACTGCCAAGCTCCCCAACAGGAGTGGGGGTCTCTGGTGGACTGTCAGGAACCATTTTCCCAGCTGGGTTGAAAGGACAGACTCAAAGTTTGGGGAGATGCTCCGTAGTCTGGGCAGGTGGAGAAGATGAGATGAACCTCTCCATGGACACCTTTAGGTCTGGGTGTCTGCATCACTTCCTGATTCCTTCCATCCTCCCTGGCTTCCTGACCCCTGCAATCCTGCATGGCTTCCCGACCCCTGCCATCCTCCACTGCTTCCCAATCCCCTCAATCCCCCATTGCTTCCCAATCCCTGCCATCCTCCATTGCTTCCCAATCCCTGCCATTCTCCACTGCTTCCCAATCCCCTAAATCCCCCATTGCTTCCCAATCCCTGCCATCCTGTGTCGTTTCTCTTCAGGCACCAGGAGGGAAGGAGGAGCTCTGCTTTCCCCTGACACAGCCATACCCTGACCCAGTGGGAGGTGTCCCTGCCCATGACAGGGGGGCTGAAACTGGGATGGTCTTTAAGGTCCCTTCCAACCCAAGCCATTCCATGATCCCAGGATTCTGTGACAATGCTCTCCCCGGGGCATTCATACAAGCACCGATTCACATTCCACATCTCCCCCGGTGTCAGCAAGCGCAAAGGAGGAATTTCCCCTCAAAATCGGGATTTTTATTTCTTTCCCTGTGGCACTGCGTTGCCCTGGAGCTGCAGAGCAGGTGCCCGCTGAGGCACAGGTGCAGCTCCGTGCCCGGGCACTGCCAGCCCTTCCCGAGGAGCGGGGACAGGAGCCCCGGGGCCGTCGGCTCCGCGAGCCAGGCTCCACCGGCACAGCCGCGGTGAATCTTTCACGGTTACTGAGCTCCATCTCAGCAGCAATTAAACTTTCCTGGCGTGGCATGAGCAATGTCCAGCTGTCCGTGTGGATTAGCTCCAGACTGCCCAGCTCTCTGCACACCGGACAATAAATAAATGCACCGATTTCCGTCCTCTGCGAGTAGGGAAGCTGAAGTAACTGGAAAATAAAGGTACTCCCGTAACATTTCCTGTCTCCTGAGTTATTTATTCTGCTCAGGGCAGTTATCTGCCGTGTATCCAATGGAACATCTCCCACAAGGCAGTGTCTGCACTGGCTCTGCCGTGATTTGGGTGCTGTTTTTCAGCACTAGATAAATGGGAACGCTCAAGCACAGCAAGGCAAACATTCCTTAAAATAATTAAAATGCTGACAAGAAAATGCAGCTCGATATTCCAAGCCATCTCCTGTTACAAATCCAATTAAACCTGTTTGGCTCAGCCTGTCCTGGTACTGGTATATCCACATCCCTAAAAGTCATCACCTCATAATTCATGAGTGGGGCTAAAGAAAATAACACCCATGGGGGTGCACGGCGGGGGTGACTGGGTGGGGGAGAGAAGAGGCAGCAACGAAAAAGTAAATCCCGCGGGAAGAAGCAGCAATTCCATGCTTGCTTCCCCTGGAAGTACAAGGAACAGCCTGCTTGATTTCGGTGCCGTTTCCCCTCACTACAGCGGTGCAAGGGCGAGCAGAATGAGCACGGCTGTAGTGCTGAGAACAGCTCCAAATGTCACCCGGGAGGAACTCGCCGGGTGCTGTTCTCCACTGCAAGCGACTGAAGGGCTCCTCTTGTCACACAAGCCCGAAATTCTGTCATTCCCTTTATTTTTAGCAGAGCGATTCACAGGCGGGGAGGGGAGGAGGAAGGGTTTGCTGAATGTTTGTCGCTCACACATCACACAGGAAGCTGTTCACATTCTTTATTAATTGACTAACAATACCCAGAGACTTACTCAGGCGGAGAGGGAATGTGCTCAAATCCTCTCCAGTAAAATGTCACTTGAACTGACAACGGCAGAGGCATTTTTAGAAAGGCCATCGCAGGGGGAGATTATTGGAGAGAGACGAACCTGCCTTCCCCCAAAACTCTGTCAGCCCCAGAGACTGTTAAAGGTGGAACGTTATACATTAAATACAGGGATTGATTAATGTGCTAATTGCAGGGGAGGATATAAAATACAATCGTGACTACAAATACCTTGTGAAAAAGGAGTATTTGAACATCAGGTCGTGGCTGGTGCCAGTGACGTGTCAATTGCCAAGTTTTCAGCGTGAGGATTTCTATGCTCCAAAGTAGCTGGAAACTCGTCATTATTGGGATCTGATCAACAGGATTCCTCAGCTGTTCTGCAAAATAAATCTCAGCTGGTTTAGTGTCTGTGTATTTCAGTATCGGGTAACTTAAGAACACTTACACCTGACTGAGCTTTTTTTCCCTGGTTTGTGACTGAAAAAATTGATTTGGTTCCATGGGAGAGATCCAGGTAACCTCTACATCCAGTTCCAGTTGGGAAAAAGGAGGGGAAGAGGCAAGCGAGCGAAGGTAAAGTGTGTCAGAAGGGTGGGCAGCAAGGAGAAAGCAAGTGCTGACACACGAGCGGAGTGATGAGGCAGGTGATTCCATCAGTGAGGGACGGTGGGAGTTCTCTGCTGAAAGAGGAGCTGGAATGTGTGTTATTAGAGCCAGGGAAGGAGTTCAGTCTGGGGCTGCAGGACACGAAACCCGGGATGAGGAGAAGGATGACAATAACGAGGCAGAGCTCCCGAGCAGAGCGCAGGCTCCGAGCAGAATAAAGGGAAGGGAAGCGTGAACGGGGAGGGTGTGCTCCCCGGCGTGCACGGAGCAGCCGCGGCCGGAGCGGTGCCACGGGGCCAGCGCCGGGCTGAGCAGAGCTGGGAGCGGATTCTTCCCCCGGCTGGCTGCAGCAGCACCAGCAAAGTGCCCCGGGTGCTGAAATCCCAGCGGGAGAAGGCTGCGGGGTTTATTGGCTGATTCTGGCTAAATCAGATTGAGGGATAAACAGAATCTGGGCTTAGCTCTGGTTTCTGATCCGAAAAGAGCAAATCAGGATTAAACCAGGAAAACAGTTTAATGGGATAGAAGGATCTGAGGAACTTGGGCTCAGCATCCCTCCACCAAAGCTCAGGCTGGGATATTTAAGTGGGGATGGCGGCTGCCTCGCAGTCCATGGCGGGGGATAGGATCACAGGATGCTTTGGGGTGGAAAAGACCTTAAAAACCACCCAGTGCCACCCCTGCCATGGGCAGGGACACCTCCCACTGCCCCAAGGTGCTCCAAGCCCCAATGTCCAGCCTGGCCTTGGACACTTCCAGGGATCCAGAGGCAGCCACAGCTGCTCTGGGCACCCTGTGCCAGAGTCCCTGTGCGGTGGGGAAGAATGACTCAGGAAGGTGCAGTCTCTGAGGGGACACAGCTCCTTCCAGTGAGCCCAGAGGGTGCCCACGAAAATCAAACACCTGCTTTAGCTCCTCTGGTAAGATGCCCAAAATCAGGTTAAATAGGCCCAGGTTTTGGGAACCTGAACCTAGAGAAAGGTTGGGATTTCTTCCTGTCACTGGTGCGTGAGTTGTTTAAAATTTTATTCCATATGCAGTGATGGAACCCCTGCATTGGAAAGGTCTGGACCTGGGGGGAAACACCCTCAGAGAGGGTACTGGGGACAAACAGGGAGCCTAAGAGAGGGATCAAGAGGACTCGTCCCCAAATGAAGCTTTTCCCTGGGGGTCAGCAAGCTCCGGATGCAGTCTGGAGTGTGGAAGTGTCAGCTGGGATGGGAGCAGGAGCTCCAGCGCCTTCCTGGGTAACGCCGAGCCCCGATTTCAGACAAAAGGGGAACATTTGAGCTCCTCCAGTGACCCAGAGTGGGCTGGGAGCTGCTCCAAAACATTCCATGGCCTAACATCCCGAGCACCAGCGCAGCTCCTGCCACTGCCACAGGCACAGCTTCAGGACGGGTGTCTTGACTCACGTCTTATGCAATCCCTCTCCTCCCCAGGAAGTGAGAAGGAACCGATTAAATCTGCCCACACAGCGTCTCTAATGCCTGAGCTGAAAGTGGTGGGGAATTATGATGGATACGTGAAGCCCTTCCCCAGGTTTTCAGGCAAATCAGGAGAAAGTTCCTTCAAAAAATGTTCAGCTAATTATGGATTTTCCAGCTGCGATAATGTTTGAAGGTCTAAGTCTTTAATTAAATCAGAGGTTTACGAGTGAACATTTCTGGTAGGAGTCTGTAGGGAGTAGCCTTTGAATTGGTAAATCAGCTCCTGAATAAACCACTTGTCAAGCTGAAACGCTGCGTTCCCTGAGTTCTGTGCTAAGTTTAAACAAGAAAATAACTGAATTTCGTGGAGATGAAAAAAGGCAGTGCTGGGAACTGGAGATTTTCTCTCACCCTCAGGTGCAGAGTAGCTCCTGCAGAACATTTTCTGTCTGTGCCACCCCATCCGCTGCTGCTGCTCCAGCAGTGGAATTGTTTGTGCTCCATCACCCATTCAGCCCCTGCTCTCTGTGCTGCCCCAGCTGCCAGAGACACATCCACGGCCCCTGATTCCCTGCAAGGGTGGGCAGGCCCTGGCACAGGGTGCCCAGAGCAGCTGTGGCTGCCCCTGGATCCCTGGCAGTGTCCAAGGCCAGGCTGGATGGGGGGGGGAGCAGCCTGGGACAGTGGAAGGTGTCCCTGCCCTGGCAGGGGTGCCACTGGGCGCTGTTTGAAGTCTCTTCCAACCCGAGCCATTCCCTGACTCTCCAATTGCACTGGTGGATTTTAGGCACTTCAGACTCAGATGTGCCAGGACTGCCCACACCCCCAGCCTGATCTCCCTCATCCAATCTGCAGCAGCATCAGGGCTCTGTGGCTGGGCCTGGGGAAGCCAAGGTACCTGGTTTGTATCTGTTTTATCTGTTTAATGCCTGAAACGTTGAGAGGTGTTAAGTTTCCCATGTCTTCTTCACCTGCAGACTGACAAGGCTGCCCATCACACCAGCGCCCTCGTGGCACTCAGGGAACTCCAGGCCATACTTTGTGCTGTTTTCCCTGAGTTCTGAGGCCTCCTGCTCTCTTTCCTCTCCGACCACCAGCCCACAGCCCATTCTTCCATGGTGGCCACATTGAGGATTAAGGAATTGGTTCTGTGCTCAGCCATCTCCCCTCGGCCTGGCGCCCTCTCTTTGGTCGCTTCTGCCTTGGACTCCCCCGTCCTTCTGCCAAGTG
>VZRR01006882.1:3659-18032 GCA_013398015.1 Oreocharis arfaki | reverse complement strand
CTCCATCCCTGCTCCCTCCCTGCTCCCTGCCCGCTCCCTCCCCGCTCCATCCCCGCTCCCTCCCTGCTCCCTCCCTGCTCCCTCCCCGCTCCCTCCCCGCTCCATCTGTCCGGCCCCATCTGTTCGTGCTGCCTCGGACCTGTGTGAGACACAGCCTGTCCTTTTTATTTCTGGGTCTGAGCAGCGAGAGCGGCAGCGGAGCCTGGCTGGGAGCGGGGCTAACGGGCGCTTTAATGAGGGGAGTCAATAAATAAACCCTTATTTTATGTCATTTATATATGAATAAGAGTTATTTTGTTGGGCTCGCACCAATGGGGGCCTGGTCTTTGCCTCTGATGATAAAGAAGAGAAGCCTTGGATTTGTACAAGACTTGACCTCCCCAAATCCTCCCCAGGGGTAACCAGTGACTACCTCAGCTTTAGCCATCTGATCATCCTGAAATTGCTGAAGTTATAATTATAAACCTCCAAAGCAAGAGTAATAACGTGCAACTGGAGCTCATTTCCAGACTTGGCTGAGAAAAGGCTGCAACCAGACTGAGCAATTTTAATTTAGGTAAATTAAGGTTTAAATTTAGCCTGGTAACTAAAATCCCACGAATCCCAAAACATTGCCCTGTGTTAATTGCACGAGCATCCTCTTATTATTTCTTGGTTTCTGACCAGTCAGAAAATCCTCAGCCCAGTATTAGTCATGCCCTGGGTGTCTGAGAACTTGTAATTCTTGACATTGTGTTTCTTTCTTACTTCATGGAAAGGTTTTTTATTGCTTTACTATTAAAGTACAGTACAGGGCTATTTTGGGACAGAAACCTTTAAAATTAACTGAGTTTTTATACTTTGTAAAAATGAGACCTACCTGAGAAACTATTTCAATGCTCATTCTTCAGTTTAATACTGAGCACCTGAAGCAGTAAAAGATGTCGCTCTTAATCATATTAATGAACTTGATTATTTTAGGAACCCAGGCTGCCAAGCAGGTTATCTATTTCAGTCTGCAACTGCATCAGAAATTAACAGAGCAATTAAAAGCAAACGTGGAGCAAATAACAAATGACCCGTGCACATCCCTGGTGGGGTGGTTGGGCGTGGGGGGAATGGTGTGAAAGCAGCAGAGTCCCAGGAATGTGTCTTAGAGTTGTCCCATTTGGTCATTCCCAGTGCAGTCAAGAAGGAAATGGGATTTCCTTGCACAGAAGTTAGGGTGATGTTATCTGTAGATGTTTTCTACGTGGACTCTTTATTTTATTCTCTCTTGAAGGGGTGATGAGTTTAAACTGAAAAAAGGAAGGTTTAAATGGGATATTGGGAAGAAATTCTTCTTGTGAGGGTGGGCAGGCCCTGGCACAGGGTGCCCAGAGCAGCTGTGGCTGCCCCTGGATCCCTGGCAGTGCCCAAGGCCAGGCTGGACATTGGGGCTGGGAGCAGCCTGGGACAGTGGGAGGTGTCCCTGCCATGGCAGGGGGGGCACTGGGTGGGCTTTAAGGTCCCTTCCAACCCAAACCATTCCCTGATTCTGTTTTTATAGGACACATTTCCCAGAAACATTTCACATCCTGGGTACAGATCAGAGAAATCCAGTAATAAAAAGCAATATTTATGTCTTGTGGCTGTAAAAGTCCCAGCCAGAAGCAAAGTGCTGAGCACTGTCTGAGGGGAGAGCGAGGGTTTGTTATTCAGAGTAACCCACCAAAGACTGGGCCAAGGAGCAGCTCCAGTGCGGGGTGGGGATGGTGGCCTCTGCGGGGGCTTTGGCTGTTCCAAAGTCCTGGGAAGTTTTGCTTCACCACCAACCTTATGGGAGCAGCTTCCTCTGCAATTCCCACTGTGGCAGCCACTGTGAGCTCTTCCTAATTATTGCATCAGGGAATGTTTGGGTTGGGAGGGACCTTAAAGCCCACCCAGTGCCACCTCTGCCATGGGCAGGGACACCTCCCACTGTCCCAGGCTGCTCCAAGCCCCAATGTCCAGCCTGGCCTTGGACACTGCCAGGGATCCAGGGGCAGCCCCAGCTGCTCTGGGCACCCTGTGCCAGGGCCTGCCCACCCTCCCAGGGAACAATTCCTTCCCAATATCCCATCCATCCCTTTCCTCTGGCAGTTCACCCTCACGAATTCCACGCTCAGCTCCTCTTTGCATCCCCCGGGCGTTGCAGACATCGGGTTCTCCTGGAGGGCAGAGCCCAGAGCAAGGCCTGGGAGCCGGGGCTGTGCTTTCCCTGCCTGGAAGGCAGCACCCATCAGTGTCCCTCGGGTAACATTCATGGGACAGTGCCAATAGCTCCCCAGTGTCTCCAGAAGGTAAGGGAGAAAATCATCCTGCGTCGCAGCAGCTCCCAGTGCTAACGAAGGAGATTCCTGCTGGGGAATGGGGAATGTTTCTCGTGGCAGGGAAAGCACATCCCCTCACATCCCCAGCTGCCTGTGGAGCTTTGCCTGAGCCCAGAGCCAGCAGGGGTGGGGGCAATGATCTCCAGGGCTCCACTATCCATGTTCTAAATCACTCGTGCCCATTTCGAGCCTCGGATGGATCCCAGCGGATTTTCCATGCCGGGCTCTGCGCTACCTGGGAACAGCTCGGTTACTCACCCGTGCCCCGAGAGCCATCGGTGATGAGCGCTCCAAGCACCCCGTGCTGGGCTGCCAACCTCGAGCTGAAGGGTGATGAAAGAAAGATGAGGGGAAAGGAAACGCGAGATGATTGATAAAAATACAATTCTGCTGATAATTCCATCTGTCAGACTAATAACTCGCTCGTAATGTTTTTTTAATAATAATAACTCCTGCTTACATAACAGCTCCTATATGTGGCTTTTTAAGTAGTTTGTAAGGATTAATTAAAGCCCAAAACAGCCATGTGAGGCAGATGGGAATTCACATCCAATCTCCCTGTCATCACTCCCGCATTCCACAGGCAGGGAAGTTGGCAGCGCTGGCTCCGGGCTCTGCAGCGCTGGTGGCGAAATTCAGATTGCTGCGAACGGAGCAGTTCCTGTCCCTGGCGTGCAGGGACCCGGGCGTGGAGCAGGGTGGGATGAGCAGGAAGGAGGGTCTGGGACACGTCCTGCCAATGCTGCTGCCTGCAGACCTCGGGAATCTGATCCAGCAGTCCCAGTGTGAGACTCGGCCGTGTGGAGCCAGGGTACCCTGGGCACAGCTCTGGTCACTGCTGGGGTGGTCAGAGCTGTGCCCATCCTGCTGCCCCATCATTGTTATCATCATTATTGTCATTATTTTTATCTTTGATGTTGTTATTTGGGTCCTGGCCATGGTCTAACGAAGAAAAGCCTCCCCTTGGGCTTCGGGGTGCAGAAACACAGCTGCGAGCCACTTGGCCCGAGCTGAGGCAGAACTGGCACACAAGGTGGCCCGCTGTCCTGGCCAGCACGTGGCTGTCCCACCTGAATGGCTCCGTGCTCCCAGAGGGGCAGTGGAGCTCGGGCAGTGGTGCTCAGGGAGTCTCCACAGGCCCTGAACTGGGTGCTTCTCTGTGCTGGGCTCTTTTTTACCCGACGTGAGCAGGTCGGGCACGTGTGGGACACAGACACGGAGCCCGTTTGCATCAGCACAGAACTCCATCCCTGATTTCAGATCAGATTGGGCACGTGTGGGACACAGACACGGAGCCCGTGTGCATCAGCACAGAACTCCATCCCTGATTGCAGATCAGATTGGGCACGTGTGGGACACAGACACGGAGCCCGTTTGCATCAGCACAGAACTCCATCCCTGATTTCAGATCAGATTTGTAACTGCCCTGTGCAGGTGCTGCCGGCTGAACCAAATGTCCACAGTGAGTTCTTCCAGGCTTTAAGCTGGCTTTTTTAGCTGCAAAGACAGAATTCAACCCCAAGTGCAGCGCTGGGAGGGGTCACACATCCACAGTGGCAGCTCCTGGTTTGCATCCCCCAAAGCCAGGCCCAGATTCCCGGCTTTGTCCATCCCCACCCACTGACCTATTCCCTGTTTAGTCACTTTGGCTGTGCTGCCTCAGCCTTTCCACCCTCTGCCCCCTTCGATACAGAAACCAATCTAAGATGGGGATGGATTTTAAAAGTGCATTTCATTCGCTCTCCTGCCCGTTCCACCTGCCAGGCTGGCACTTCACACAGCCCTCGTCGGAGCTGTCGGCAGGAGCGCGTGATGGGCACTTGTGTCTGGGGGGTCATTCTGAGTGTGGGGGCTGGGAATCAACACCTGGGAGGTGCAAGATGTCCATCCTCATCCCTTGGGCTGCCTCAGTCATCCGTGAGCTCGGCTTCCTCGGGAACCAGGCTTAGGTGACCGCGCATCCGTCCCTCTGTCTGCTCATACTCCTCATTTTAGAGGAGCAAAGAAATAACTGAGAGCCTTGGGCAGCTTCAGCCACGGGGCCACGAAGATGAGGAAGAGTCTGGAGAGGAACCTATACAAGGGATGGCTGAGGGCACTTGGAATGTTCAGCTGGAGCAGAGGAGACTGAGGGCAGAGCTTGGCGGGGGCAGCTCTGATCTCTGTGACAGGGGCAGGACCAGGGAGCGGCTGGAGCTGGGTCAGGGCAGGGTTAGTTTGGATATCAGGGAAAGGTTCCTTATCCAGAGGGTGCTGGGCACTGCCCAGGCTCCCCAGGGAATGGGCACGGCCCCGAGGCTGCTCCAGGAGCATTTGGACAGCGCTGCCAGGGATGCCCAGGGTGGGATTTTGGGGTGTCTGGGCAGGGCAGGGGTTGGATGGGTGATCCCTGTGGGTCCCTTCCGACTGAGGATTTTCCATGATTTTATAACCCAAATGTTGTGAATGCCCCAAGCACAGAAAGATTTTTGTGGAGTCTCCTAATTAGAGTCCTGGGAGGTGTCAGGGGACCCAATTAAGAGCTGCAGCTCTGTAGCACCTCAGACTTCCCTGGTGCCCCTAGCACTGCCCACCCTGTTCACTCGCTCGGCTCCTCTCGAGGCTCCCACCTGTCCATCCCCACCTGCCTGGGCTGGCATCCTCTCCTCTCCCAGACAGTTCTTTATGTCAGAAGTTGCCCTTTCCACCCCCATCTCCTTCTCAGCCCCTCTTCCATTCCATTGCCCTTTTCCCTGCTCAGTTTCCATTCCCCTGACGTGCCCACGATGTGCCAGCCCCAACCTCTGATCTCTGACAGTGACTGACGGGGCCGAGCTGAGTCACAGCTCCTGGCTCAGCACGGATCCCAACACTCCTGGACACAGTCACAGGCAGGAATTGCCCTCAGGTGGCTTCTCCAGCTGCCATTTTTGGCTACAGGATTGCCCAGAACGCGCGTGTGGAAAATGAGCTGCGGTGGCCTGAGTGTTGTGGGGTAGGGGAGTCTTCAATAGTTCTATCAGCAGGGTTTCTGTGCCTTCCCACCTGTGAAGGGAGATGCCCTTGGCTGAGCTGTTTGTCATCCACCCTGCTCGGATCTTAGAAGCTCCTTTGAAAACCCATGTGCCCCGAATTTGGGGTTTTCTACAGCAGAACAAAGCCGTGGCCAAGCACGGGTCTGCAAGAGGCTGGGATCCCATTGCCTGGGAAGGAGGAGTCCCCTGCTGCTGGGTTCTTTCCCTGCTGAGATGGAGCTGAGCCATAAAGGCCACGACACCCATGGGGCTGACCTCGGAGCGGGGCAGCGGTCAGGGAAGCTGCAGGCAAAGCTGGCACCGTGCAGGCAGGAGGAATGTGCCCTTCGGAGAGTCAGGGGATGGGCTGGGTGGGAAGAACCTCAAACCCCCTCCAGTGCCACCCCTGCCATGGGCAGGGACACCTCCCCTGGCCCAGGCTGCTCCAAGCCCCAATGTCCAGCCTGGCCTTGGGCACTGCCAGGGATCCAGGGATTCTCTGGCAATTCCAGCCCAGCCCCTCCCCACCCTCACACACAGCAATTCCTTCCCAACATCCCAGCCCAAGCTCCCCTTTCCCACATCCCCTTTCCCTGCCTCCTGGCCCTCCAGCCCTTGCCCCCAGTCCCTCTCCAGCTCTCCTGGAGCCCCTTTAGGCCCTGCAAACCCCGGTCCTGCTGGTACAGAAGGGAAACATTTCCAGTGAAGTTGTTTCCTGGATGCAAAGCTGAATTGCTGCACTCAGCATGGGCGCTCTGCTGCTGGCTCCTCCTGCTCCAGCTGCTCATTGAGGCGTCCTGGCTTTTCCCTTTTCCAACGTCTTTCAGCTGCTCAGAACTTCTGCCAAACTGGAATTGTTTGGACAAGAATTTTCTGGGACAAATGTTCCTCTCCACCTGAGATTTTGTGTAAAGTTTCTGGTAAAAGTAAAGTAAAGTAAAGTTCCGTGGTTTTTCAGGAATGAGGGGATTAGAAAATAAACGTTGTTTTGCCAGACTGGAAAACATTTTGTAGTGGTCGAAGATGTGGAGATCCTACCCCAGGAAAATCCACCCAAACAGCTTTGGAAAATCTGGCTTTTTTCCTTGTCCACCTGCTCCAGTGGGAGGTGTCCCTGCCCATGGGCTTTAAGGTCCCTTCCAACCCACCCCATCCCATCCCATTTCTCTCCAATATCCGAAGTGCAATGATTCCCTAATGATGAAAAGCAAACACAGACGTTTTGGCAAAGAGCACAAAAGGGTTTGAACGTCTCTGGGGAGTTAAAGCCTCAGCTTTGCTCTTCCAGGGAAGAGTAATTCACCACCAGCCAATTCCGTGAGTCAGCTCCTCAGAGTCAGCTGGCTCCAGGGCCTGGCTTGGCCCTGTGATTCAGTGGGAATGGGAATGTATTCCCTGTTTTCCATGAACTTACCCATGACAAAGGGGAGGTGAAACCTGGCAGTCCTTAACAAACACTCCAGGCTCAGCTCAGGCCTGACGTTGGCAAAGCAGCAGAGCATTTTATGGAGCACGCAGAGGAGCAGCAAACATCATCCATCGCCTCGCTCCTGAGCGCAGGGAGGCTGGGGCAGGGAGAGGCTGGAATCACCACCTCTGATGTCACACCTTCAAAGCCTTGCACCGCAGGGAAGCCACAGCAGTGCCAGCGAAATGTGACCTCATTTCATCTCCTGCAAAACAGGCCCGTGTCTTCCTTGGAAATCTTGGAGCTTCCAGTGCTTCCCAGGCTTTACAGCTTTTGCTATCAGTGTGTGAAGATGAAGTCCAAAAAAGGGGGAAAAGAGAAGAAAATGCCGTGTGGAGGATAAAATAGAAAATATTTAAATGTTCTGTACCAAAACTGGTCGTTTCAGAGCTAAGAGTAAATAGTCATGAGCGTATTCAGCCCCTGAGGGCACAGGGATCATGGCTTGCACAAATCAGGAAATTCAGGAAATGGGTATTTCCTGAGAAATCAGCTTTATTTCTCCCATTGGGAAAAGAGGAAAGGAGAATTACCACGAGTCAGCCATTGAAGAAACAAAACTGTGCCTAGCATCAGATGTCTGTGTGTGGGGGAAGTCAGAGGCAGGGCAGGATCGTCCCAGGGTGGTCAGGGCTGGAGTGAGGATGTGCAGCCAGGTCCTTTCCCCTCGGGAGGCCAGGGCATGATCCAGGCACGAGACAATTCCCATTTCCCCAGCACAGCCCGAGGGCAGCCCTGCCCTGCTGGAGAGGGGTCATCCCAGCAACCCTGGGCAGGCAGACATCGGGCTGGGAGCTGGAATCCCTGGAAGGAGAAGCTGCTGATTCCAGGTGGCCATTCCCAGTGCTCAAAGGTGCAGCTGAACCGGCTGGATCTGTCCCAGGACCCTGATTCCCCCCAGCACCTCCATCCCAGCTCGGCGCAGCTCCGAGCCCTTCCCGGTGCTCAGCGGATACAGAGGAGCAGAGGGAGGGGTCAGTGCCCGCCAGGATTCCCTGGATGAGGAGCTGGGATGGAGCCAGAGCGTGGGAGAGGCACGACCCAGGACTTGCAGAGGATTTCCCAGTTAAAATATAGCCTCTGTTTGGCACAGAGGGAGTGCCTAACCCAGATTCTGGGACTCACAACAGCCAGGGCTGAGTGCGAGCACTGCTCTGAGACCTGAAAGCAGAAAGCATTTTAAAAAAACCAGGGAATAAAATCCTTCATATACAGACCCAGCAACCTGGGGAGTCACCTTTGTGTTACTTGAACACTTTGGGTCCACAGCTCTGAGCAAATCCTCATTTCTGGGTATTTTTCCTGTCTGTGAGGGAAGGAAATGTTTGTTTTTCACAGAGAATCGTTGATTTGGTGATTTTTCATGGGCAGAGGTTTAAAGGGCCAGCACGGAAAGACGTGATCAAGCTTTAGGAGTGTCTCCCCTCGGGAGCATCATCTTTTGTTTTTATTTATCTCTTGCCCCAGAATTCCTTGAAGCAGGCTCAGCTCCTTTCCCTGTTTGTTTTTAGTTGTGAACTGGAGCAGGGAAGGAGGAATCAGCGTGAGCTGAGGCTGCATCTGTCATCCCTGGCTGTCACAGCACCACAGACGCCGCGTCCGTGCCCTGCCTCGCATCCAGCAGCATCTCCAGCGATCCCACCCCGAAAACCGGCAGAAGAGAGCTCAAAGAAGGAACTTTACAGCACCCACAGGCTCCGGCATCGCCCTTAAAGCGGCGCACGGCTCTCTTGGCAGGGGTTTCTATGGAGACACTGCACTGTCCTGGCAGCGCTTGGTGCTTCGTGCTAATTCTGCTTGTTCGTGTTTGTCAGAGCCGGCCGGGCCCTGCTCTGTCCCTGGGGAGCAACCCAGGATTCCCCTGGATCCACCCAGCAGAGCTCCGGGCACGAAGCAAGGAGACAACAGCCTCGTTTCCTTCCAACCCCTGCGGGATTCAACCAGGGCTGGCGGCTCCAGGGCTGCCCACACAGGAGGGTCCTGGAGGGCACCTGGGAGCGAACCTGGCCCCGTGCCATGGTCTGGTGGGAAGCTGGGAAAGGTCTGGAGCCCCAGGAGAGGCTGAGGGAGCTGGGAAAGGGGCTCAGCCTGGAGCAAAGGAGGCTCAGGGGGGACCTTGTGGCTCTGCACAAGTCCCTGACAGGAGGGGGCAGCCGGGGGGGGTCGGGCTCTGCTGCCAGGGAACAGGGACAGGAGGAGAGGGAACGGCCTCAGGCTGGGCCACGGGGGCTCAGGGGGGACATTGGGACAATTCCTTCACTGCCCAGAGCAGGTCCTCATCCCTGGAGGGATTTCAAAGCCCTGTGGATGTGGCCCGCGGGGACACGGGGCAGGGGTGGCCCTGGCAGGGCTGGGAGAAAAACTGGACTCGATGGATTTGGAAGGGCTTTTCCAACCTAGGCAATTCTGGGAATCTGTGTTTGTGCACCCAGAGGGGCACGCTCAGTGAACTGGCCGAGGCTGGAGTTAATTCCATGCTCCCTGCAGCCCTTGGTGCTTTTCCAAGCCCCACCTCCCATCCCACGCCCATGGCCCCCCTCAGCTCCTTTTCCCTCTGATCACAAGGAGGGAACTCACACCTGGCCCAGTCCCGATGGAAGATGCATTTATCCAACAGCTTTTCATTTGTGAGAGTTATTTGCTTCCTTGACCAGCTCATTGCTCCTTTTCAGGAAAGCTTCCAAGAATGTGGAGAGACGCTCTCCAGAATCGTTAATCAGAGCAGCAGGAAGATTTATTAACTCTGCTCTCCATGCAATAAACCCATCAGGCTCCAAAGCCAGCTCTGTGCCATCAATTCCTCCTCCAAATAAAAGCCTCCAGTAAAGGCTGCTAACAAAGGCAAGTCCATCCAGCCAGCTCTGATTTATTGCTTGTGGCTGCAGGATTGTGATCCTGACTCAACTCCAGAATCCAGGAGGGAAATGAGAGCAGTCCTTTTTCTCAGTATTAATTACGTTAATAAAACTCAATGATATTCATGCCAAAGGTTGGGAGTGCAGGGACATCCATGGAGCTCTTCAAATGAGCTGCTTTGGTGTCTCGGTGTGCAATTAGGAAAACTCCGAGCTGTGGTGTGGGATGTAAATGAACACAAATTAAATCTGTTCTGTGGTTCAGCCACGGGAGGAGCAGAACTTCCCCTCTCACTCAGCTGGGCTGCCCGAGCCTGGGGGAGAGGGGAGAAGTGGCACCCTGGAATGTAAATGCCAGTGGGCATCCTTTACCCCGAAGTACCGTGGGGTGAAGAACGTGGCTGGATCTGTGTTCAGATGGACTCAGAGAACCCCACATTCCCGATCCAGGGCTGGTCCCATCCCTGTGGTGCAGGAGGAAGGCGACGTCCCTGGGCTGTTCCAGCACCTCCTGCTGCGGTCACACACTGGGCACCCTCTGGGCTTTGGGGCACTCCTTTGCTGCAGGCTGAGCCCCTTTCCCAGCTCCCTCAGGAATTCTCCAGCCCCTTCCCAGCTCTGTTCCCTGCCCTGGACACGCTCCAGCCCCTCAGGGTCTCTCCAGAGCTGCCCCAGCCCTGGAGGTGCCCCAGCAGTGCCAGCACAGGGACGGGCACTGCCCTGGGCCTGCTGCCACCCCAGTGCTGGCACAGCCCAGGGGCCACTGGCCTCCTGCCCACCTGGGCACCCCTGGGCTCGTGTCCAGCAGCTGTCACCAGCACCCCCAGGGCCTTTCCCAGCCCCTCTGCCCCAGCCCCCAGTGCCACAGGGGGTGTTGTCACCAACCTGCAGGGCCTGGCACAGCCTCCCTCGAGTCTCCGCAGGACGCTCCCTGCTCATTCCCAGTAATCCCCGTGGGCACTGGAAAACTGGGTGTGGAAACTGGATGGCTGCCTGGGAAGGGAGGGAAGGGTGGGGACAAAGCCGCCTGGAGCCTTTTTCCCGTCCCGGGGCAAGGAAAGGGCTCCTCCCCGTGCCGCCAGCTCAGCCTCTGTGCCCTGTCCCGCTCAGGGGGGTTCATCCCGATGGTTCCTTGGTGACCGCCTCGGTCTGACTGCAGGGCTGGTGTCCGCATCCTGGCCGGGCCCGGGGCACACCCGGCTGGCCCTGGCACACCTGGATGGCCCCGGCACACCTGGATGGCCCCGGCACACCTGGATGGCCCCGGCACACCCGGCTGGCCCTGGCACACCTGGATGGCCCCAGCACACCCGAATGTCCCCGGCACACCCGAATGTCCCCGGCACACCCGGCTGTCCCCAGCACACCTGGGTGTCCCCGACCCTCCTCTGCCTCCCCGGCACAGCTCACTGTCCCCGACACTCCTCTGCGACCCCAGCACTCCTCGCCTCCTCTCCTGGGAGCCCCAAGGGACCCCACGAGCCTCTGCCCACCCTGAAAACCCTGCCCAGGCTGGGAGACCACGTGGAGCCGAGCAGGAGGGGGTTGGAGAGGACACAAAACCCTCCTGATTTGCATCCACCATGGGCATTGGGATGTCCTGCAGCTAATCAGGAGCCTAAGGATGCTCCTTGGGGAGCTTCAGCTGAAAACTGAAAAATAAAAGTTCAGTGTTTTGCTTCAGGCTTTTTTCTAAATAAAGCAGTCCAGTAATTTGGTTTTAAACATGCTTTATTTAAAAATATGCACAATTTGTTTAGAGGTGATTAAAACCAGCGTGAGATAAATGAAGAAAGACCTATTTGGGGCTCAATGAATCATTTCATTCAAACTGAAAGACTTGGAAATGTTTGCAGCCTCCCAGTCATTACATCAAGGCACCCGAACTCTCAGGATAAAAAGGTGATTTTTGAAAGAAGTTGATGAAATGGTCCCCTCCTGCTTTAGGGCTTTGTTAGAGCCAAATCCTGGTGTTCCTGGGAGCCCTGGCCTCAGCCCAGCGCTCACCCTGAGCCCGGCTAATCCTCCTGCCCCCGACTGCTGTGTGCAAAACCACACCAAAAATACTGGGATTAGGGTGTGTGAGGAAGGAGGGAACAGAAACCCCGCTCCTGCTCCCCCTGGCTGCTGCCAGAGCTGCCGGAATTAGCGCCTTGCCTTTAGTCTGGGGTGGGATTTGGTTATCTGGGGGGCAGCAGAGATTATTCCTGACTGCCGCCTATTTCTAGGAGCGGCGCTTTGCCGAGCTGCTCTGCCGTTCCTGTCCTCGGTGTCACTCCAGAACTGCAGGCAGCAGCCACATTCCAGGGATTTTACCCCAAAACCAGCGGCTTGGGGTAAAAAAAGCAAGGACGGGGGAGAAGGAATCCGTAAATGCAAAGGGCAGGGAGCGCTGGGGCGGCCAGGGGAGCACCCGGGGAGTGTGGAGATGTGCAGCAACCCAAAACCAGGAGGGAGATAACCATCGGCCCTGGCCTCACCTGGCCCGGGCTCTGAAATTCCAGCCTCGTGCCCAGGAATTAAACATGAAGAGCCCCTCTTGGCAGGCACTGCACAGAGCCTCACGTGCTGCTTGAATCTGCTGGGGCTGCCCGGATGTGCCTGAGGAAATTCCTCCCTGGAGAAGATCCTTGGAGCGTCCCTTCCCCTGCCCGGGGCTGGTGGACGGCGGGAGGCGGCCGTGAGCCCCTGCTCCTCCTCTCCAGGTTGTCTGCTGTGCCTCTGGAGCATCCTCTGCAGGCACCAGGAATAGGTACCCGGGGAGACGGCACCGCCGGGCCTGGGCCGGTTTCCATGGAAATGCGGAGCTCTGCGTTCTTCTGGAAGTTCTCCTGGAAGGGGAGATGGATGGAGCGATCGGAGCGGGAGAGGGAGGGCAAGGAGATGCGATCCACGCTGCCAGAGAGCAGGGTTGGGTGAGATATTGGGAAGGAATTCCTGGCTGAGAGGGCAGGAAGGCCCTGGCACAGGGTGCCCAGAGCAGCTGTGGCTGCCCCTGGATCCTTGGAAGTGTCCAAGGCCAGGTTGGAGCAGCCTGGGACCGTGGGAGGTGTCCCTGCCCATGGCAGGGGGAATATTGGATGGGATTTAAGGTCCTTCCCACCCCAAACCATTCCAGGATTCCCTGATCCAGTGCCCCATCCCTGGGCTCTCTCCTGCGGCTGTCCCAGCAGGAATCACTGCCGAGTCACACTGTGCCCTCCAGCCCCTGGGAAATCCATCACCAGCTCCAAGAGCTTGGAACGCTGCTCCCTTCTCCATCCCAGAGACCTGGCAGAGGGAGCTCTGAGGTGGTGACTGAAGAATTTGGGCTCTGGGGTTGGCTTTGGTGTGGCTTTGGTGGGGGTGGTACGAAGGAGATGGATCTGGGAGCTGGGAAGGGAATTCCGGGGCTGGGTGCAGCACCCACGCAGCAGCTGGGGAGCTGTGGGTGCTGCAGGGCAGGCGCCCCTGGGGTGCCCACCCCTGTCCCTGCCCCTCGTGCCACGGGGAGATCGGCAGCGCTTCCATGGGGAATTCCTTTGAAATTCCCGATTCCATCGGCTGCTGCGGCCCCGCTGCACAGCAAACCCGAGCAGCGGGCACAGATCCCCGCTGCCCGTGGGGGATGGGAGCGCTGGGGAGGTGGGGAGTGCTGGGGGGTTCTTGTCTCTCCCGCAGCTTCCAGGATCGAAAACCTCGTTGGAATTCCAGAAGCGTCTTCTTGAATATTGAGGATCAGAGCCAGCAGAGCTTTCCTTGTCTGTGGGAGAAGCCCTGGGAGGGGTCGGTGTTCCCAGCAGGGGATTCCCAGCTCTGCCCGTCAGCACAGAGGGGCTCTGCTCCCCGGGAGGAGGGGATTGAGCAGCCTTGGATCCATCACACACCCATGGCTCGGAGCTCTTCTGAGCCTGCAAGGGTAGGAACATTGGGAACGCTCCAAAGGCACGGAAACGGGGATTTCTTCACCTAAAACTTACATCACCTCCCAGCACAGGAAATGGAGAGGGTTCCAGAGAGAGAGGAGTCAGTGGAAAAATGCCCTGAGGAGCACCAAATGTGGGGCACCAGGTGCTGCAGAGGTGCCCGAGCTGCGAATGTTCGGAGCTTGGAGAAGACACCTGGGGTTTGCACTTCTCCCCAGCTGCCCGTGGGCTCTGGGCACACAGCCCCGAGTTCGGCTGCCAAAGGAGCACTGCCATGAACCAGCCCTCAGCCCATCCCTTTGGAAAAATGAATTCCAGTCTCACATCAGCGCTGCCCATCTCTGCCCTGGCCCCTGCCGGGGGCTGCCTGCTCTTCCCTGCCTCGTGTTTCAGTGGGAGAAGTTATTCCCAGACCTTCCCCCAGCTGCTCTCTGGCCTGAGGCAAGGCAAGGCAGGAGGAAGAGGATGATTTTCCTCCTTTCTGTGGCAGCTTCTCCCTTAAACAGGGCTGTGAGTCCCAGGAGCATCCACCTCTGCCAAAACCTGCCAGATTATGGGGCAGAGCCAGGCCAAGCCTCCGAAGATGAAAACCAGGGGAGAAACCAGATGGAGCCAAGAACTGAGGCTGGATTTCCGTGCTGTAACCCCGGCTGGGAGCACGGACTGGGGAACTGGGAGGGAGGGAAGGAGGCTGCTGGGCCATTGCAGGGGGTTGGTGGCACTGTGGCAGGACGGAGGTGGCCCTGGGACCCAGCTGGCCTCACTCTGGGGGGAATCAGGGGATGGAGCAGCAGGAGCAGCAGGAGTGGCCAGGCAGGGCTC
>VZRR01006881.1:0-79899 GCA_013398015.1 Oreocharis arfaki | reverse complement strand
GCCTTGTCCCAAGAAGCCCCCGCTGCGCTCCCAGGGAAAGCTGCAGCAGCTAAACAACACCTAGCTCTGCAACACATGGGAAATAGTTCTAGTTAATGAAAGATTTATTAACTCTTCATAATTCCATTCAGTAGAACAAAACATCAAGAGTATACAGTACAGCAATGAAATATTAGTCTACTTAGGGCTTATGTATGAAAAACATTGATAAAGGAAAATTTGAGATCTAAGAGAAAGAAATCACTGCAATGAGTATGTGCAGCACTCGAGCAGTTACAATATTAATTGTTTATAGCTAAAGCAGCCATGTTGTGTCAAAAACAAATAAGCATCAAAAACACTTCTAAGTAAATGCTTGTAAATTAAGGTTTTTGGATTAATGTGTATCCATGGTGCTTCACTTTCAGGAAAGGGCCCAGCTTCTCACACAGAAGATCTTCCAGAGAAACAATAGAGAACAAGGCCAAACACATGAAAAATACTTCTATTTGAAAACAGAAAAGAAAAAGAAACAAACAAAAAAGCCTTTTGCAATTTAGTTTGAGAAGGTATGTCTTAAACAAATCTCACAGCAGCAGTAAAACAGAACGTGCTCATTTTCCTATGTCAGAGATCATGTGCTCTTGTGAACTGCATGGCCAATTATCAATTTCCTACCTCCTATGGCTCCTGGATGAAGAGGCAGACATATTGATCAAAGTGTTACTAAATCATCAATTGGCAAGAGATGCCTGGATGCTATTTCAACACTGCCCTTTTCATCAGATTCAGGGGGAGGTGGGAAAAGAAAGGAGTTTCCTACAAGACCATAATTTTTCTGAAATAAACAGATATATTCTTATTCAATTCTTCATAAATAAGCCAAAAAGTAGAGTTCGCAAAAATAAAATCTATTAGTTACTTGTAATGTAAAATCTTACAGGAGATATGTAAGAGAGTAAAAAATTGACACAGTGTTTTGTATGATTTTGTACTTCAAAAAGTTAAGAACTGCAAGGTAGTTTAAAAGATATGAATTACAGGTGATTAAATAGTGGGAAAAATGTGACTTTTTCCATCACTTTGACTTCAGTGTTAGAAGCCAAGTACAAAATATGACACAACCTTCTGATAATGTCAGATTCTGCAGCCTTACAGGGTCCAAATGGAGCCCTCTCATTGCTAGCAGCCCTCAAGGCAACTAGAGCTGGCTGTTGCCCACGTTCTTTTAGCTTCAGCTTAGCTTTGTATGTACATGTGGTACAATGCTTTTTTTGTTAGAAAAGTTTTGGTATATTTCTGTAACAAATGAGTGGTTAAAAAATAGTATTCATTCTTCAGTTATATCACCATGAACTGCTAGAGTAGAAGTCAACCACCCCCAGTCACAGCTGAGCCTATCTGAGTTATGGGATCCTACCTCCCATAGGACTTTTTCACTTCCTGCATTGCATCTTGTTGTTGGAGGACAGAGAATAAGGACAGAGAAAAAAGTTCCTTAGGGAACTTCCGAATGGACTGGGGGGGACTTCTGGTATCCACTGAGAACAAAGCACTACCTACTCCCAGTTGTTTGTTAATACAACACAAATGCAACAACCACTACACTGAGAAAAAAAAAAAAAAAGGCCTAAAAATATAGGCATCAGAGAATTCATTCCCTGATTAAAAAACTGCTCTTAAACAGCAACAAATTTATAACTTTCAAGTAATACAGCATGTCCTCTGTATGCCTTTTCTCATTTACCAATATATTTTTTAAAACTACTATAGAGAACAGATTACCAAAGGACAGAATTCTGAAGTTGTTTCTGGTTTTGGAAGTGCATATGTAAAATACACATGGAATCAACATGCAGTTGTTATAAAATAATAGTGTTATTCTTTAGGGTTCCTGTGCTTTCCCAAGAGATAAAGAAATAATTTTGTGTGTCTTGATTTTATTACCTCACCTTCTCTTCTTAATTTCATTCTATTTCTTTTCTCTTTTTTATTATGTATTAGGAAAAAAGTAATGCCCTTTGTATTATGTGCCCAGAACATTAACAGATGCATTCAGAACTCTTTTTACAGCACCTTAAGGATTAGAGAGTGTTTTATTTCTGCCATTTTAAAAACAATTCTTTCAATATCTGGCAGATATTCTGCTGATCAGATTCAAACAAGGTGAATAAAAATATTCCCTTTGTTGCAATGACTTACAAGTTTTATCTCCTAACTCAATAAACTCAGAATATATCCTGTAGATTACTGAACATCAGTGAGCTGTATGCTATAAACCGTTTTCTCCCAGCTAGTTTTATATTATCCAGTTTAGAGACACAAAACATTCAATTTTACCAACCTGTTGATTTTTACTTTATTTAAACGAAACAGTGTAGAGAAGTACATTGTTGGAAAATCTGAAGACATACTTTTAAAGACTAACAGTAACCAAACAAGAGTTATAAGTAAAATGGAAAAGAGGGCTGGCGTACTAAGACTTCAAGATTTCTGTAAAGATGATTGTGTCTAAAAAATAAAGTGTTTATATCACAAAATATATTCATAAGTCTTCCTTTCATTCATCTCTGTCCATTTTCACAATTAGATTTTGTCAGAAATTTGACAGTCTTCCTACCCCTTCCAGCTAAGGATTAGCAGAAAAGTTCTGGTACCTAGCATATCTGACTTGTTTTTCCTTCTCACTTTTTCACTCTGAGAGGAAGGGTGAGATGATACTCTAGATACCTGAAGGACAGATTACTATTAGCTTTGGGGTTTTTTTCAAAGCCCTTTTACTTGATTTCAAGTCAGGATGAAATTGAACTGGAGGAGGCACTCTAGGAGTGCACCTAGTGCACTCCAACAGATAATCACATAATAATAATAATAGTAATAGTAATAATAATAATAATAATAATACTCTACTGGAGACAGGCTTCATTAAAACCCCTCAAATATTTATAGTGATGGCCTCAGAAAACAAGTGTTTTTATCTACAAATCTCACCAAGCCCACTACTTGCTTCAACACGAAGTAGTACTTCAAAAGGGTTAAAAGAGTGGTTGCTGTTGGGCACAGAAGAAAGGTTAGATGGCTCATGACTCTCAATCATCTGTGAATAAAAGGGCAGACTATTCACTCATTTTGCAGAGCTCCTGAAGAAACATGTGTTATACTACAATTCTAGAAATGAAGTTGAAGTACATTTTCTTTCACATAATTTACATACTTAACCACTGCTGACCTTGACTGGATTTCATGAAGAGCCCTACAGATAGTGTCAGCATGTTCTCCCACTACTGGCCTCTTGGATCACCCAAGGAGTCTACTTCTTCCAAACCACAATAATCCAAAAGATCTTCTAATCCAATTTTAGATGTTCTGTAAATAAATAATATTTTTTTCTATTGGAAACAGATGAGGAGGTTATAATGCATCTGTTTACTTTCATATGTGAAATTCTTAACTGTACCTACTACTTGACCTCACACTTGAATTCATCTGTGAAAATATAGTGATGCTATTTACCCAAGAGAACCATTAATTTTAGTCTCCTTAAAATAAACATTACAGGAAGATCCCCAGTGTTTTCTCACTGAGAAACCTACCTCATTTATGATATATGTGGTTTCTATATGATAAGGTACTGTATGCAAGAGGGATCAAAACTGAAATAATAATGAATTGTTTTACACCTGAAGATTCAATGACTGCTCAAATGCAGAAAAATAACTCCATGATTTGTAAATAAACTGTTTACTTTTATGTTTTATTTAGGTGTGTTCGGATTTGAATTTAACATCATCTGTCAATCTACTCTATGACAATCAATGCAGAAATATACTGTTAATTTTCTAGTTTGCTCTAGAAAGATGAGTTGCCTTCATACCTGCAGCCTAGTGTTACTATGAATTCTACTTTACTATTTCAGTTTAAAACTAAAAATACACTGAACATTTTTTCAAGGATTTTGTCTCCTCCTATTTCATCCCTTTGATTCTGCACCTGGAACAGGACAATCCTGGTTGTCTGCATAGACCAGGGGATGAGAGGCTGGAGAGAAGTGCTGCGGAAAGGGAAGTGGAGGTCCTGCTCAATGGCAAATTGAATAGGAGTCAGCAGTGCCCTGACAGCCAGGAGGGACAACCATATCCTGGGGAGCATCAGGCACAGCATCGCCAGCTGAACAAGGGAGGGGACTGTCCCACTCTGCTCTGCACTGGGGTGGCCTCACCTTGAGTGACGGGGGCAGTTTTGGGTGCCACAATTTAAAAAAAGACATTAAGCCATTAGAGAGTGTCCAAAGGAGGGCAACAAGGATGGTGAAGGGTCTGGAGGGGAAGCCATATGAGGAATGTCTGAATTCACTTAGTCTGTTCAGCCTGGAGAAGAGGAGACTGAGGGGAGACCTCGTGGTCTTCAACATCTTCACAAGGGGAAGTAGAGGTGCAGGTACTGATCTCTTCAGTCTCATGACCAACGAACTCCAGGAAATGGCATGAAGCTAAGTCAGGGGAGGTTTAGGCTGGATACCAGGAAAAGGTTTTCATCCAGAGTGTGATTGAGCATTGGAATGGGCTCCCCAGGGAAGTCATGACAGCAAGAGCCTGAGTTCAAGAAGCATTTGGATAACACTCTAAGGCATGTGGTGAGATTCTTGGGATGTCTTGTGCAAGACCAGGAGATGGACTCAATGGTTCTGATGGGTCCCTTGCAACTCAGCATATTCTTTGACTCTGTGACTGAAATATTATGTCAGAGCGCACACAATAAATAAATAAATAAAACATCGCTCTGAAGTTCTTGTACCAAAGTATTGCCCTATTTCAGAAATTAGGTTTATGGATTTCAAAATATGGACTATACAGTCCTTTTACTAAAAAAAAAAAAAAAAGAAAAAACCCTCACTATTCTTTTTAGTGGATTTTACATATAATATACTTTTCATTTGAAAGTAGATGCCTGTCTAGGAACAGGTAACTGTAACAAATACTTGATATGTGTTCAACCTCCTAGACATTGCTGTTGCTTTATATTCCTATTTTCCTCTATAAGTCACAAAAACCAGAAAAGCAATGCATCCTAATTTTTGGTAAAGGACGCATGATCTCAGCACTCTGTTAAATCCTCATCATTTTCAGAAGCTTGCTCATGCCACTGAAAGGCAGTGCACAACTTTGCAATTTTTCCTTTGTGTTCAATAACAGGAATGTGGCACGCAGCGAATGCTTTTGCGAAATCTCAACAGAAGCCCCCAGAACTAGCTCTAACAAATTTGCAAAAGAATACTACATAAAAAATCACTCTGAATCTGCTTTTTCTCTTGTAGTCATTGTACTCCCTTGAACAAAGACTAGTGGCATCACATCTTTGTGTGAAACTAGCAGAAAAGGTCCACCCACATCTAGCTGTGTGTTGTTATCATCTCAGTGATCCTTTTCCCAGTCCTTTGAGTAGCCTTGCAGACCTGAGAAAAAGGCCATTTTTCATGTAGCTGAATAGAGCAGGTTACAAAGTGTGTTTATTCTCCTTCCACAGGCACTGAAAAGTAATCCATGTGTGTCAATATTTTATATTATACTAAATAGTCTCCAAAATGGTTGACTACAGAGAATGGTATGGTTTGATCAATTCCTGTTACCAAAAAATTCCCCAAACCCACCGGTAAGAATCCTGAAAAAAAAGCTTTGGACTGGATTTAGCAGTGGTCATGTACTTCATGCTGGCAGGAAGGAAGCCCAGTTGGGAATGATTCATCAGGGGCTGGCAAAAGTCCTCTTTCCAGTTCCAGAAAGAGGTTAATGGGAGCAATGAGCTGCAATCTCCTAAAGACTGAGTTGTACTTAGTCTCATGATTAGTCTTAAGAATGCAGGAGTTTCAGTGGTTGAAACTTGATTGATTATCTTGGAGGTCTTTTACAACCTTGATGATTCCATGATTGCATGACCTGTGAGAACTTTGCAGGACGCTTAGGAGCACAGTGCAGTTAAGTACTGTCAGCCAATGAAATGGGTGTTATTAGGTGACAAACGCAATGTGCATGATGACTGCCTAGACTAGAGCGGAGTTTTCAGTGTTGCTTCTACTGCTGGTGCCTGTAAAAGGGACAATAAAGAACCAGGGGATCTGCTACAGGACCGAAGATAAAAGAGGCAAATAGACTTGAAGTCTCCCACTCTTCCTTTCCTTATCATGTTTTGGATTATTAACAGGGGATTGCTTCAAAGTTCTCCATAATCTTTGTTGCTACATCCAGCCGGTGATGTTCATCAGGTGCTTCCACAATAAAAGAAGATAAATTATTTTTTTCCCTGTACAGTTTCACAATCTCAAAATAAGTATTTTCAATTCAATTCAAAATCATCATTTAAAAAACCAAAAGATGCAGTTGATGGGTCCTTTTTAACTCAAAAGTTTTAAAATATTCATTGATGCATAAGTCAAAAGACCCTGAGGTTACCACAATAAAAAAGAATGACAGAGCAAAGAGAATTCTTCAGAGCAATACTTTCTTCATGTTTTACATGTTTCCCTAGGCATTTTATTTTGGCTGTTAGGACAAGCTGTAGACGTGAAGTAAGAAGTGTGACTTTGCAAGCTATCTCTAATTGTAAAGCTTAGAAAATCACTTATTGCCTGTCTCTTTGAGTAGAAGCAAATACTATTTTTAACTTGTTAACTTTTTCTTGCTGTGCTTGATAATATATGATATGTATTTATCCCTTTCAGAGTTCAGCTTGGGATGTACTGCATTCTTTAGCATAGTATTATGCTGAAGTGTACTGGGTAGTAATAAGTTATCATCATTCATTCAGACAGAGCTGATATTACTCCAAAGTCTAAATTGTTCTATCTTTGCACTACACTCTTTTTTTTTTTCCCATTAAAATTCTATGATTCTATGGTTATCCAAAAATGTCAAACTGGGATCATGGTCCTAAAGTAATGACTCTGAATGATTTTAGAGGTTTATAGACTAATCTCCTCCTTAACTTTCAAATTATATAAAATGCTCAAAGGAGTAGTGGTAAAAAAGGAAAAGTGGTGAAAACATTAGGTCTTGTTGGACACAGCTAGAAGTCCTAATTCCCAGCTGCAGAAATGTGTTGCCTCATGAAGCTTTCTTCACAATGTTGTGAATCTGAACGTCATGTGTGCAAAGAGGTTTGGCTTCAACGGGAAATAAAGAGGCAGCTCCCACCCACTTCACCCTAACCTACAGCAGGAGTTTCCAATCCAGTCCTGATTTAGGCTGAGACAAAACTCAGGCACCCACTCTTGAAAAACTGCCATATCCACAGTTGCTACACAACATTTTGGTAATGTAAGGACCAAACAGCTGCCTTTTCAATGAAAAAGAGAAGAGTCAGAGAACATCCCTATCTGAATGTAGGAGTGAGTTTCAGAGACTTGCAAATGCAAATTCAGAGCCTAAATCCAAGTGAGCCTCCACTTCAAGAAAACTCCTCTCTGCTGTTCTTTGTGCATCCATGTCTGTACCACGAGGGCTGTGATGACAATCCTTGGAACTCCATTTTCCCAGTTACATGCAATACGTTGAATATAAGATTGATACTTTATTTGACATTTTTCACAACCAGCATCTTACATGGACTTTGATATTATAAAATGAAGGGAATCAGAAGGAGCAGAAAAAGTCTTGTGAAACAGTTCTAGACATGTAAGGTCTGGTTCTCCTACAGATACTGAAATGGGGTAAATAGGACTTCAGTGAAGTAGAGAATTAAGGCACACATAAATCATTTTGATCACTTCTCAACTTTAGAAACTCTTCCTTCCAACCAGTAATTACCAAAATTATTTTGAAGACATAATGATTTCTGACTCAAGAGTCGTACTGTGTGCTTCACTGCTTATTTGATAAAGTTATGTAATAGGCCAGAGCTCTTAGCCTACTTAACATCTACTCTGGCTTGAAGTTTTCTATTATCACACATGGGAAAAAAGATAGAAACAGAGTCCAGCAGGAAGACAAACTGTGGTGATCAGGCCAAGGTCTTGGCTAGAAAAGAGCATCAATCAGCAATTTGTTTACATGCACGTGGATACCTTTATCCCCTCTCCTCCCATATTCATTGTCCTTAGCCTACTCTGACCTCTCCTTTACCTTGCCTTTGGCCTTTCCCATAAGCATTCCATAGCAAAGTTTTGTTCAATCTAACAAACCTCTTCCCATATCCCAGAACAGGTTTTTATGAGACTGCTTTTTACCAGTTAAAAAGTTGCGGTTGGACACCCTCAAGGCTTTGGTTGACTCTTTCTAAGGCCTATCAGGCAGTGATCTGAGAGCCCTGGATTTTCCAGTGTCTCTGTTATGTCCTGGTACTTAGTTTGTGTATCTGGCTGCTTAATTTATTACTTCATATGGTTCTTTATACTGAGCAGCCCATTTACAAGCTGGCATTGCAAACGAGGTGTCCTTGCATTGCCCTTACATACCCTCACACTCTGAGCATGCAGATCTCTGTTCAGCTGTAGAGACTTGATTGTAACTCAAATCACTTAACATGGGACAGCATTCAAAGAGAATTCCAATTTAAATAAAATAAAGCCAAGAGAGTTAGTGAAATAATCAACATTTTCACAGGCCTAAGACCCATACAACATGAGAAACCAACCACAGAAGTGTTCCCAGGAGTGAGCACAAATTAATTTGTTAATTTCTGAAAAACCTACACTTTTGAAGAGAAAAGCATTGACTGCTTTGTCAATGACCACTTGGCCAGCAAACCTATGAAACAGGTCACCAATAAACTTTTCCATTTCATTAATAAAGAGAATTATTATTTTATTTACATATCTTTTTTACTGAACATTTATTTTTAGTACATATCAGTTTTGTGTAGAACTATGAGAGCAGAGGAAAAAATACTATTTTTCCATTTAGAAAAAGAAAAAAAGAAAATGCCTTTTAAAGGAAAAATTCTTCTCATGAAACATACTCCTTCTATGAGAGACTGAAATTTAAATATCCTATTTTAAAATAAAAGAAGATAAAAATAAAGGCACTGCAAAAGACACAAATAGACTACTACAAGCTCCAGACAAAGGTTTGTATAATATGTGTCAAACTTCCAAAATATAATCTGTCTTTAAACATGTTGACCTTGTGGAAAGTGCTGTCTGGTTTCAGCAGCAGTGCTTAGGCTTTTTCACTGAAGTTGTAAATGCAGAGACATGCTCCTCCACAATAAAAATTATTTCTTAAAGCTGTTGTTCCTTTAAAAGAACATACATCAGGTTAGAATCACACAATCATAGAACCACAGAATTTGGTTTGGGTTGGAAGGGACCTTAAAGATCATCTAGTTCCAACCCCTCTGCCATGGGCAGGGACACCTTTCACTAGACCAGCTTACTCAATGCCCTGCCCAGCCTGGCCTCGAACACTTCCAGGGAAGGGGGAGATGAGGAGTCCACAACTTGTTTGGAGAACCCATTCCAGTGTCTCACCACCCTTAAAGAATTTCTTCCTAATATCTAATCTAAACATACCCTCTTTCCGTTTAAAGCTGGTGTTGATTTCAAACAGTCTTTGTGCTTATTCATATTCTAGCAACTCAAGTCTTGGACTTTTCTCACGGTGTTGCTAGTGTAATTACTGTAGCAGATATTTTGGTTACCCACAGGTGACCCTCACCTAATCTGGACTGAAAAGGCTCAGGTTACATTTGCACTCCCTGGTAGTGATTGAGAGTTGGTTTCTGGGACACTTCTGGGGCAGTGAGGTAGATGCCTTCTGGTACTTAGAGGTTAGGTGCTACTAGAAAGTAAATAGAATGAAGCGGTGGAAGCCAAATGGAAACTTAGTTATCCAGTGGGCAGGTCATGCAGGATTTAAGGGAACCAGGTTTAGTCCTTCCCTCCTGTGTTACCAAGCAGAAAAAGCATCCCACAACTTCAATTTCTCACTTTAGCTTCAACACTTAAAATTACTTTTGGCTGTTTTGGGACTTGGGGTTTATGTGTGTTCATGTGTGAGTGGCAGCCTCTGGAGAAACTAGAGCACTGGCTTCAGGCTAATCTGGCTGCTGATCACATACAATTATTTGGTGAATGACTGGATGAGGAGGCCTTTCCTCTGATTAAAGAGGGATTCAAGACAATGTGGTTTCATGTGTGTCAAGGGTCAATATATAAGAAAAAGTTTCTTACAGCACTCAAGCTGGGACTCATTCCAACCCTAATAAAATGCCTATGAGAGGAAAAAAATGTATTCAAATAAAGAATTGAATTACATTCTTTTCAATAACAAAGCTTAGTGGTAATATGGATGAAATTCTAAAGGCGGAAAATTAGCTACAAAAAACACATACAAAAGTTACCTGTCTTCCTGAAAGCAGGTCGACAGACATTAAGGCAAACCAAATGTGCCATTTTACAGACAAAATATTTAGTGAATGCTCATATTTAAATCAATAAATGTATTTGGTTTTTTCATATTTAATAGCACTTCTTCCCTAAAAATACATTGACTGTATTAGAAGGTCTTCAAAGCTCTGTTCCTGATAGCAGTTTGGAGAAGGAAAATAATACCATGAGATATCAGTCTTCCCTCATACCAGAAGGAATTGCTTTGACTCTCAGCAAGAAAAAGTCTAAATGATTCTGTCTCTAATCCAGGTGTAATCTAGTTCATTTACTTTATGCAGCCTTGTCTTAGAGAAACACTTTTCTAATGAAGAGTACAGCTAATTACACTGGAATTAAAGCTTAATATTTCCATCTACTAAAGAAGTGTAACTCAAATTGAAATGAGAAAAATTGGCAGATTAAGTAAAATAAACCTGGTGTGGTTCTCTGGGCTGGGAAGCAGAATGCAGAGGGGCAGCTAGGATCACTTTTTATACATGGTAATTCATCTTGGAAACGGTAATCCCTAGCATCTCATTTTCTAACTAGACATGTTCTGAACATATGAAAGTCATTATCTTAAGGCCAAACAAGCACTATAGATTTACATGTGTTCCTGGTGTCTCAAAAGCATGGAAAAACAAGGAGAATGTTTAATAGCTGTGTTCAGGACACTGATAATTGCTGTGACATCTATAAAGATGTGGAAAGAATGGTAAATGAAAAGAGAAACTCCGTTGTTTACAATCACTGTTCTGGAGTACTTTTAATGGTTATACTTCATCTGAGGAAATGAGGTCTTTCATTTTTTTAGTATGTATTTGGTCTTAACTCACACGGGAACTGCATCTCATGCAAAGGAAATTGTGATGTAAGAAGTTTGGACATTCTTTTCCCCATATTTATTGTGCTATTTCACTATTTGGAACATAAAATAAAAGTCAATTAGACACTAAAAAAGCAGGAAGGGCTTTGAGAAGAAACATTTATCAGCCATTTAGATGAGAAGCAGAAAATACTTAGAGTTCAGAGAGAATGGAAGTTTATGTTCAAAAATATTTAAATACGATATATTGAGGAAACCCTGTACTTCAACTTCTACATGTTTCCTTTACAGGAACTTTTAGAGAAAGCAAAATAAAACTGTTTATAAATGTATCACTACTCCCAATTTTGTTTTAACATTTTACTTTGGATTCCCTTTTAACTGGTTTATTTGTTCAAATATTATTTAGCTCAGTATGCTCTGTTTATCTCACATAAACACACCTTTTTTTTCTATGTTTTTGATATTTTCTGTCTTTAAGATAGCAAATGAGAAATGTTCTTCCACAATTGTGCAGTATGAAGCTTCTATTTCATCATTGTCCAAAATATAAGGATTTTGGTTGAATTTCTAGGATTTCACTACAAACTTATTTTTGCTCTTTCTGGCAAGGCAAAGTTATCTGCAAGTAGAAGCAAACAGGTTATGAAAGTCACACCTTGCTACATTAAGAGTTCTGATGAGGAAAGAAAGCTATAATAAGGTTTAACAGGTTAAAATAATGGTTAAATGTAGTCTCACAGTATAAGAAGAGAATGAAGACAGTTAAGGTCTTACATTTTTCAAAGCTAGAACAAGTATTGAAGAAAAACTCCTGAAACTGTAAGGCCATATATGATAAGATACAATATATAGGAATGAAAAATAATAAATCATTTTGCTATGCAGTATCACAGCAATTGGTTATATTGTGTGAAGTATTAAAACTTACATTGATGGAATTGATTGATCAAGGGGAAATTGAACCACTACCAAATTTTCACTGCTAACTGAAAGATTGCCATGTGTCTTCCCTCTCATACTTTTGCAGTCTAAGTGCACATAGAGGGAGTCAGAAACAAGCTTTAAACCAGTCATGATAACCAAATCTTTTTCAAAATCTTTTTCATGTGCTGTAAAACTATGAAGTTCATTGAGCAATGCTTACAGGAAAAAGTCTGCCTAACTAAATTGCTGTTAACCATTTATTATTACTGCAGTAACAAAGCAAAAGAAACAGCAAAGGTAAAAGTATCAAAAAGTTATTATATCATTTCTCTTGACACTTAATAAGCTCTAAGTATGACATGAAAATCAAGGCTTTATGAAACATTTGCAACTTCAACTCTCGGTAGTAGTGCACTGCTATTTCTTACAGAAAGAAAACCAGACAGTGGTTGGCATAAGAAGCAATATAATATATAATTTCAATAATTAACTAGCTGGAAATACCTGGGAAACTTACTTCTAGTTGGAAAATGCTGAGTTTCTTAGTTGTGGGAGCACAGTCTAGTTAAAACTAATGAAGACAGAATAGGAAGGGCAAAAGACTTAGGTTAGCACACTCTCCTGAGTGTTGGAAGAGGCAGCTTTTGGACTTTTGGTGTCACATCTCCAGCACCTGATGAGCAAACAAGAGTGCTTCCAGTACATTTTTCCTCATCGACTCTTTTGAGACTGTTATAAAATAAAATATTAGTTGCCTCCTCTGAAAAGGCTCAAATGCTTACACTAAGGCTAGGAATAAGGCTTACATATTATCTGCTGACTCAGGTCCCTGGAGAGGAGCTGCAAACACTCCTGTCACTGTCCTCACGATTTCTAATAAACTCATTTCGGCAGCTCACTGCTCTGTGTTGGATATTGTTAATATTATTCTAACAACTTCCAAAGGCACAGGCAACTCTGCAGCTGCTGCACCCTTCTAGTTTGCATGTGGGAGTGAAAGCAATCTTCTAGCTGTTTGACCTTGGTGCAGAGTAGGCACATACCACTGAAAGACGGGGATGTGAGGTCCAGATATAGAGTGAATGATTCTTTCTAAGGCAATTGCTGTTGGCTGTTTCCCTGAAGTTCCTGATAATGCATCTCTAAACTGTGGGAAGGTCCTGCTTGGTTAAAACACAGGGCTTTAAAACTACTTATTAAGGAAAAGTCTTAAAGACTAACTACTCTATAATGTAAGAAATTAAAGAAAGCTCTTAGTGGTCCTAAACCAAGGTATTCTAAAATGTTCTGGAAGTTACAAAAAAAAAGTGTTTCATCTTACAGAATTCTATATCAAGACAACAAGTTTTATTTGAAAACTTTGTTTTCTCTTGCAGCACACTTTTCAATAATCTTCTCATCCACTGGGCAGTATCAGTTGCCCATTAACAAGCATTTTATGATAAACAGCTGCATTTGAAAACTGAGCTGGATTTGAAACCAGAGAAATTAGCTTACTGCATTCAGTCTGCAGAAAATAGAAAGGAATATTGTCGTGTTTTCTATGGAAAGATGTTAAGACAACTCAATTTTTTGCCTAAACCCAGTAAATTAATACAAATAGCTCAACTCCTCTCAGCAAAGACAAATCAGACTTTTCACCCTTCTCAAACCATTTTACATATGCTTGCATTTATCCTGGAACACTGACAGTCTATGATTAATTCAAAACAAGATATTTAAACAATAATGGTAATTTTTAATAGAAGCTTGCAGGAAATTTTACTTAAAGGCTGCCAGCCAAAGGCAACACTGCTGTTATATTCCAACTTGAAGTTTGTTTCCACCTTTCTGGATTAATTTAATTTGGATTAATTATGATATGGATTAATGAAGGTATTTGAAAAATTAAATCACAAAACATAGATTAATTATGATATGGATTAATGAAGGTATTTGAAAAATTAAATCACAAAACATACCACAAACGCCTTCTGTCATAGTCTTTTTTCTTCCTCTATTACTTAGATTATATTAGAACTAGGGAGTGTGCAAACCATGATGAACCTTGCCTTTTGGAACCTGGAACGCATTTGGCTTGAAATCAGTTTGAAGACCCAACAAAGGTTTTGATTCTGAAACTGTTCCAAAATGTTGAGAATTTATAATTGCATCTGTCTGGCAGTATTATTATATTGCCAACTGAATAATGTTGATCCAAGTTAGATTTCAGACCCCTTTTACTTTGGGAAAATCCAGAGATACTAAATGTAATTGTTAAAGAATATAATTAAATAAGCACATCATTAGATGTCTCCATAGACTCATTTAATTGAATTGAAACATTCCATGTTGAAAAAATATTTAAGAGTATCAGTCACTAGAGAAAATTTTTAAAAATTGCCTCACTGTATTGCTGAAAGCTTTATGAATTTTAGCAGTTTAAACTTTTAAGCAGAGAACACATAAAATTTTGTTATGAATTCACAATTATGCTCAATGTTTATATAATGATTCCTCTTCAAAGATGAAAGAATGAATGGAGAATAAATAAATTGTGACCTTCCTACAAAACAACTTTACCTTTAAAGATGGATCATGTAGGGTGATGCTTCGCTGCATCCAATACATTAATAGTTATTAAGCTGACAGAAAGTCAATTTCACCATAACTTGTTTTGTACCAGAAAGCAACAGTAAAATAAAAAAAAAAAAAAAAAAGGAGGACATTCAATCCATGTTTCCTGTAAATGTCATTGTACATTTTAATAGAAAAAAAGTCTTCATAGACATTAATAAATAAGATGTACATAAAATTTTAAAAATCCCAAACCCCATATATATTCTTATCATGTACTGGTTTAGGAGTTCACTGATATTGAAGTGCAATGATCCTTTGAAGTCATGCAGGACAAGTGTCTTCAATAGCCAACAATGCCTGTTAGGAGTGTGATTTCTGCAACTCCTAAAGCAGTGCTGGAAGAATGTGAAATCATACAGTCATCACTACTATACAGGTATTTAGAAATAAATTGTTATAAAGGGCAGCTAATATCATTTGCCATGCCAGTAAGTTATGGCATACTAATAAGGGTATATGAAACAAATAACATTTGACATAAGACAAAAGCATTATGAAAGTATTCTTAAAAATACCCAAATATATGCAAATTAATATACTAAAAAAGACACCTCAGAAATGTAGAAAACTGGTCATTTTGGATTCTGGGAATGAAAAATATCAAACAGATTTACACAAGGATTTATCTTATTTTTACTGTACTGACATTAATGTGAGTATATGCTGAATATATTTCCAACAGCTCAGTTATTTTAACTGATTGAACATATTCAGTTCAAAAAGAAACTGTTACATGACATGGTCATCTAATTATCTAGTATATTACGTTTAGCTACAGTTGCATATTAAGAAGGTATTAAAATTAAACAAGTGATAGCACGATTCAGGCACTGAAATTCAGATCCCACTTTAACTCTGCCTCAAACGATAATCTGAAAGTAATCCTCTGTGCCTGATAGTGAAATACCAGTGTTTTCACAACTCGGCCATCTCAGAGTTGTTTGCTTCTAATGAGGTGAGTAACACAAGCTGTTCACAGAGACACAGACACAGAGACACAGAGACACAAGCCGTTCACGAGCTGAGCTTTTCCATATGGAAACTTTAATGCGCAATCTAAATGCACCTTGGTGAACACTGCTGTTCCAGGGAGTCCAGAAATGCCTTACAGAGAAGGGATAGAGAACTATTTCCCAATTCAGTATGATTAAGCACTCCATAAATCTTTATTTTTGTTCACAGAGCACAGGCATTTCTAGACTTTGAGCTGAAGAGATAAACACTGTCCTAAATGTTAATTCTTGAGTGTTACTTAAAGCTTTACTCTTTCAAGACTGCTTTTTTGGTGCAAACTTCAAACCGCTTATGTATTAAAGATATATCCTTATATGGCAACTCAAACAGAGATTTATAATTTTTTTAGGCAAAAAATACAGTGCAACGGAGTGATTTGCAAACAGAATAATACAGGACATAATAAAGAAGATAAATAACAGGAAGTTCACTGAGACAAATGGCACTTAAAACCTTGCAAAGACTCCAATGGAAAGTGAAAAATCCTCTGGTCTTTACATGACAAAAAGGGCCAAACAATTATTTTAAACAATCAAATAGCTTGTTTTCTGTCAAATTTTATTTATTTCATGCACCCTTGTAAATACACAGTAACTTACTGTAGAGGAACAGACTTCTGCATGTTTTGTCTCAAAAATTCTGACTATTGCTACAGGAGAGGTGATCAAAAGTGAGGGTTCAATGGAGGTGGGGCAGTGTCGTGTCCAACAGCTACCCTGAAGGCTTCACCGACATTAAGTTGGACACCGTTAAGTTCTATTCATGAGACAAACCCGTGAAAAGTAAAACAACTAGCTTCTAGCCTTGAAAATGTAGTAATAACAGAGGCAAGAAATCGAAACAATAGCAGGAGAAAAACAGACACATATCTGCACCTGTTATTTTTCTGAATGCTTGAACACTGACGCTACAGGTAACCAATAGCAGTATGTTGTAGTTAATATAGCCAGTAGTAATTTAGTAACCAATGAATATGTAACAAGAACTATAACATTCTGAAAGTCTATAAAAGATGCTGTCTCTTTCAAATCAACACTTTTTGCTTTTTGCCCTTCACCGAGGCAGTGTCCTTTATGTTTCGTGGCTGCCCCGACAGCGACAGGACAGTGCTGTTCTGAGCCAACTTCCTGCTTTGAAACTGGTGCTCAGTGCCACCCTCCCACCTCATCTCCCAGAGAAGGGCTGGCTGTGCAGGTTACAGAAAACAAGTGAAAAGTCTAATTAACATAAGAGGCATGCACCAGGTTAACTATAAAAAGACACAGATTAGAAAGATGCCTCCTTGCTGTTTTTTATCTCTGGCATCTCTTTTTTCTCTCTTCTCCTTCTCCTCTCTTTCGCCTTCTTCATCTCACTGTTTGCCACAACTCGGGACCATCCATGCAGCAGTGCCAATGCAAGATCTAAGGAATGGTGATACTCTTTGATTTCCCCCCTTGCTTTGCCTGAGCAAAGCACAGTTATCGTATTCTATTCCATTCTCCGTATTGGACTCTGCTGTGGGAGTGCGGAGCCTGTGTAATGGTGTGCTGTGGCTTGTGAGCCAGACGTGTGAGGAGTTTGTGGTGGGACTTGAGAACTTACTGAAGCATACCGGACAAAAGAAAGGGCCTGCTATCCATCACTTGTGGAAATCTATTGTAAGAATTTATGGGCTTGTAAGCCAACACCTTTTCAGTCTAAATAGTGGGCTGGTTGCCAAAATTTTTGTGACTGTACAATAAAACATAAGACTTCTCCAACATGTGGTCCAGTGTCTTTGTTCAGACTCATGAGAATTTATGAGGAAAATCCAGCCTCTACCAGTGGGTTGTGACACTCACTGGAATGACAAATGATATTAGCTGCTTTTTATAACAGATTAATTGTTGATACAAATTTGTAGTGTTGTATTAGGAATGAGATTTGCTAGAGCATGAAAGCCTGCAAAGGCACTAGAAAAAACACCTGTTCTTAATAGAGTTTTCATGAAAATGCCTCAACAGTGAGATTAATCTAGGAGTTCCTCAGCGATAGGTGTAATAACCTCACTTAAGGAAACACTTTGATATGGGGTCTAATAAGAATCAAAAAGTCTGGAAAGCATTGCTAGTGTGTAGATTTGAATACAAACTTGTTTGATGGGAACCCTGGAAAAAGACAATGAATTATTTTCGCATTGAAATGAGTGTAGCTAATATTTCTCCTTTTTAAACTTGGAGAAAGAACAACATGTTTTTGATAGCAATTAAGTGCTGTGTATCTGATCTGGTTCTCCATTACACTTGAACAGCACAGGCAGAAATGTGTACAGTACATAGAGCCCCCAGCATTTCTCTGTGTTTTCACCTACTCTCTGTGACACAATGAAGTTATGATACTGAAAAATATTCTTTAAAGGATAATTTAACTACAGCCTCAAATTTTCATTCTATAGTGGGAGTTAATTAAAAATCTATTATTGCTGGTTTATGGAAAATATGAGTACTACCAGTTTTCTTCATTTCATTTGATCTGTCTAAACAGGTAGATTACACATCAAGAAGACACCTGGGTGCCATATGTATGCAAATCTTTGCCCACAAGGAATTGTTTGGCTAAGTTTCCCAGCAATCATTCTTATGATTGAAGACATTAAACATTTTTGATTAAATGACCTTGGCGCAAAGACCAGGACCATACTCATGAGGTCCACTGATGACATTCTCATCACTATGGAGAAGGACTGGAATTTCTCACAGGAATAACTGGATGTTTCTAATGTATGAATAACAGCAACTGAATGAAAATCACCAATGGTATAGACTGGCTGAAATACTTAGGGACTGAAGAGAAACAAAGAAGAAACATTGCTTGGGTTTGTTAACTGCAAAATTACTATGAGCAATCAAATAAGGCAATGGTGGAGAACAGCATTGCGCTGTCTGCGTCACATAAAGTATTTTTAGCATAGTTCTACAGGGCTTCTGTAAAACCACATTTTGAAATATACAAATTATTACCTCAGATAGTACTTCATACAAAGTGAGTGCTTGATACAAAGTGACGTGAAAAAAATCTGGTACTACCAGTCTACTAGTAGAGATGGCAGATACAAATTTGCACTGCAAAGCCAATGCATTGTGAATGGAAAATACACTGCCTCCAGTGTCCCCAGCTGATTCCCTACTTATGGGGAACCCTGGTTTCCTCAACATTTTAAGGGTGGTGTTGGGAAAAATGCATATTTATATATACAGTTAATTTATATCAGCAAAGGCTTTCAGGCCGATAGAAAATCTAGGCTTTTTAAAATAGAGATAAATTAAATACAATACATGCTATTCTGCACAATAAAATTATTTTCTTTATTTTTGCTCATGGAATAAAATATTATTACCAAGAAGAATATTACCTGTGGTAGGGAAAGTAATATTATTAAGCTGACTTTCATAAAAGTGAATGCTAATTATAGCTGCTAATCCAATGAGACACATTTCAGAGGTGTGCATAATCACTACAAATTTCACCTTTCTGTGAATATATAATGAAGCATCAGAGACTTATTTCTAAGCATATCAACTTCTGTCAAGAGATTTTCATTACATTAAACATTGATTAAGCTATACTTAGGTCTACCACGCAAGAGATGGCTTTGAAGTGCTGGTAGGCATCATTTAAAATGTATCTTTGCAGAGACCTCTATTACAGTGTGTGAAAAGAAAAGAAGGGAATATTGTCAACTTGCATAATGTACTTGAAAAGTACAAAGTAGAAAGTTTTTGTGATTTTTGTTTATTTAAATCTGGAGACTGTGGAGAAGCAAAGGATAAGCAATGGAGGTAATTATAATTAATGCCTTTGATGGCTGTTGTTCTTACTCATAGAAAGCTTTTGTTAACAAACTGGGATAAACTTGTCATGCTATGGGATCTTGTGTGTGGACACAAGAGCTGGTACATGTGCATACCTTGCATATACAGAAGAACATATACAATTGCATATACAGGTTAACTCCAAGTCCAGTAGTGCTAAAGAGGGTCATATTGCAGATTCCAAGGAGGATTCATGGGATGAAATACACATCCAAGCTGATGCCAAAGGCCCGTTCCACAGACAATGGAGAGAAGTGTGCTCAACTAGGAAGTTATTCACCTCAGTTCCAGGTACTCAGTTAAATTGCCTAAAGAAGTCTACTGTGTATATACATACTCTGATACAGGGGAATTCTTCCCTTTAAAGAGAAAATCTTCAGTAGTTTATGCAAGTTTTGTATTACAGACATGGACAAATGCTATCCTCGTGATCTGGTCTCATTTAGCCCCTGTGCCATAGCATGTACATCTCTATCAGCAATTTCTGCTTATTCACTTGCTGAATAAAATACATTAATACAAATATTCTAACATGCTGCACTGTATATTTATCTGGTCCTGTCAAAATGAACAGTAGCACATTCTCAGGATTCTGCTATGCTTTATATGTAATATTATTTTCTGTTTTGCATAGCCTAGTTTTGGGTGGGACAGAGCTAATTTTCTTCATAGTACCAGGTATGGGGCTGCTTCGAGTTTGTGCTGCAAACAGCGTTGATAACTCAGGGATGTTTTAGCTGTTGCCGAGCAGCGCTCGCACAGAGTCAGGGCCTTTTCTGGTCCTCACCCCAACCTCACCAGTGAGCAGGCTGGGGGTGTGCGGGGACGCTGGGAGGGGACACTGCCCCAGCTGATGAAAGGAATGTCTAACACCACACAATGTCAGGCTTAGCATACAAAGACAGGGTAAGAAGGAAAAAGGAACATTTTGAGTGATAGTGTTTGTCTTCCTAAGTCACCATGATGCGTGATGAAGCTAGGCTTTCCTGGAGATGGCTGAACACCTGCCTGCCTGTGGTGAGAAGCGAATGAATTATTCAGTTTACAGTAGATTTTACTGTTGTCGTCAGTATAAGTACCCAAAGAATACAAAAATGGTACTCAATATTCCATTAATGCCCAGAGAGCCTCCTGTCTTCAAATGCAATAAATCTTTCGAAAGAAAACAGAATAATTCTTCAGTTTGTAGGAGGATCCCGTGTAAGTTAAGCTCATTTCTCACAGCACCAAGACAAAATCTTTTTTCAATATTTCCAATAGCATCTAAGATCACTGCATCTTCAAGGAGCCATTGCTCCAAATTTTATTAAAAGCCTTTTTAACACAATACTGTGCTCTGAGGAGTCTTACAGCTCTCAGTACAGTCAAGGGAAAACCGACGTGCTCAAAATAAAGCCTTTAAAGCAGCTAGTATCAGGTTGTGGCCTCATGTATTATTTTTCACATTGAATAAGATTACCATTTTCTAGCCCTTTACTGTCACTATCTTGCTGAACCTCCACATCACCACTTTATAAAACTTCATACAGAAGTTTTCTGGTACTTGGTTCTGTTCAAGTTCCTATTGTAGTCCAGCCCCTGTTGCTCTTATAGTCCTGATCAGCTGTCAGGGAGAAATGCAAAGGTAACTCTGAGGGATACAAGGACTGTAACTGAGGAGTTGCACACTCCAGGTTAACTCTAAGCCCAGTAGTGCTAAGGAGGGTCATATTGCAGCTTCCAAGGAGGATTCATGGGATGAAATACACATCCAAGCTGACGCCAAAGGCTCATTCCACAGACAACGGAGAGAAGTGTGCTCAACTAGGAGGTTATTCACCTCAGTTCCAGGCACTCAGTTAAATTGCCTAAAGAAGTCTACTGACTTTTGTGCTAGGATATCCCACATGGTCTTCCACTGATGTGGCAGAAGTGAAGAATTCTGTTGCAGAACCTATAATATTTGGGGTTGGGAGTTTTTCGGAAGCACCAGGAAAGCAATTTCAAACATCTGCCCAACCCAAAGTTTTGGGTGCCTTAAAGCATCTCAGATACCTCTAAAGACCTCAAATTAGCCCTAGATGCCTATATGAGAACAAGATGTGCCCTAGCAATGCTAATTCCTTTCCTTAGCAAAGACATTCAAGGGTAATTAGATCAGATACAGATGACTGGAGTCAAGTGAGATGAATACTACTCTCAGTGGTAATTAGATACTGCTTTGAAAAATACCAGCCACAAAATGTGTAAGAGTGCTTTTATTACTCCTCTCATACTCTGCCTGCAACTGAAACTGCAGAACTTCCAGGTCTTTATACTGGAGAAATCATGGGGTGTCTCAATACTCTGTCTTGGGGGCAATTTGCCTCTGATACAGTGCATTTCATGATAATCATACTGTAAGGGGCAAAAATACTACTCATTGTTCTTCCTTAGGGAAAGGTTCTATTAAGCAAACTATATTTGCAGACATGCAAGAATGGTGTAGACAATTTACTAGCAATAACAAGGCTATAAAAAATTCAGTCAGAACATCCCTTTTTCTTTTTCATCATATCCTTACCTTCTTTAATTTAACCGTAAATCAGTAGTAAATACAATACTCTTCACTGCTGCTTTGAATTAGTATTGTAGTTTATTGCAATTCCATTGATCTAATAAGATTGTCTGGCCGGCTATCAACAAACAGCATAGATGGGAGAAAGAAAGGAAATTAATTCCAACAGACACAGTTGAAAAGCGCTAATTAGGATGCTTACAGATAATGCTGTAATTTCTGGTTTTATACTATTTTTAAGACCATATTAAAACATGTAAAGGGCCTTTGGTGTCTAGGGACATTAGAGAGTGACCTGGAGGGGTACATTTATCAGGTCTGTTTGTGCAACTCCGTGAGACAGGAAACCCTTCAGAAAATGAAGCGTGCCAATTGGGGTCTGTAATGGAGTTCCACGACCTGTATTATGTTTTGGGGATGTAATTTCAGTTTATGAAGTTTGAATGGCAGACCAGATTAATGGAGAGGTGATGTCTGCTCCATGAAGTGGTGCCAGAGCTGAGAGGGTTGTTCAAACTAGCTTTAAATAAGAAAGGCTTCTGTTTGGCAGGACAGTTTCGGGCAGTCTAGAACTGCTGCACATGATCTACAAAGGCAAAATCAAGAGACTTTGAAGAGAAATTTCCAAAGAATCTTTATTTCCTTAGATATTTGGAACTCAGTTACCTATATATAAAAACTGTATCTCTAATTTCTTTTTTTAATTATGCTCCTAATGTGGGGAGATTGCAGTGGTATCCTTATATGCTAGTATTTGCTCAAGTTTTGTTGATTAATTGCTTGCTTATTTCTGTCTTCAGTCCTGCCAATCACAATCTGAAATAAGCATGTTTATATTTTTTATTGAAATCTAAAAACATAGTGTAAAACAAAAATTAATCACATAATTTCCTTCCGTAAATCAATAATACACTATTTTACTAGGATTAGTGCAATTAAACTGCCAAAAAGTCTACTGAAACAGTAAAATGGAATTTTTTCTTTAGCTGAGCACTTAGAGGATAACCTTAGAGGATAACATCTCTGTTAACAAAAAAAAAAAAAAAAAAAAAAAAAGGAAAAAATTAAAACCTTTATAAAGCATCTGTCATCCAGCTATGCTCATTAGGGGTTGTAAAAGCCATACAGATTATAAAAAAATTTTAAAAAGCTAAATCTGACCTTCCCCCCAAAATAAAACAGAAATAATAGAGAAAAAATATAGAATGTTCTAACCTTTGCATAAAAGCACAGATATATTAAACCAAAAAAACCTCAAACCCCAAACCTATAACTTTGAGTACAGTTCTGATGCGTAAACAAAACAATCACCATGTAACATTTGCTGAGAAAAAAAACAGAATGATGAGATACAGTGTGGATCACAGATTATTGCACTTTAATTTCTAAATGAGCTTAGACATCTGTGAAATTAAAACCCCAGGGCGGACAATTTATGTGACACTATGTTGAGAAAGGAACAAAGCTTTGAGATGCAAATTCCAGCTTTCCATTGCGTCAGAACAGGTAACCTTGCAAACAACCTTCACACAGACCAGTTTTCTCCACTCTGACTGATGTCTCCCATATGTATCTATTTCTCCTCTCCGTTTTCCAATCAAGTTGACAGCAATTCCCAGTTCATTTTCTAAAGAGACTGATAAAAGCCAGGCTGGACCTGCACCTGTTATTAACCTCTCTTGTACCATTATTACTTATTTTTCTCCTTTGAGATAAGCGGTTACATTGCACTTGCTGATCTTTGCATGAGATGTGTTGTTACATAAAAATGGTACTGCAAATGTCAGCCTGTTACTGGGTCATTAAAGTCAGGTCATGATATTTGAAAATTTGATGTTCTTAACCTTTTCAGGAATTAACCAACATATCTTACAGGATATTTATCTTTGTTTGTTGTTTTTGTCATCGTTGTTGTTGCTCACATCAATTATTCATGAATACAACGGCATATATTACGCTATAAAAAGCCATGAAATCTAATTGATTTATTCACATTATTGAAACTATGATTTAATCATTAATAGTATTTACATAATTATTTCACTGGCCAGTTTGAGTCTCCTTCATCATCGTGAAGGAATAGTTTTGAGCTCTGTGTATGGACAAACATTTACTCAAATGTCTTCTATACATATACACAGTAGCATGAGATAGAACAAGATGGAAAATGGTCTCAAGCTGCAACACTGAAGGTTTACATTGGATACTAGGAAAAATTTCTTCACCAATATGTTGGAACAGGCTGCCCAGGGAAGTGGTGGAGTGACCTCCCCTTGAGGCACCTTGTGGACATGGTTTGGTGGTGGGCTTGGCTGTGCTGGGCTAAATTTGATGTTCTTAAGGATATTTTCCAGCTTAAATGATTTAATGAATCTATTATTCTGTGCTACAGTATTTTTTCTATGTGAAAATAAGGCTTTTCAGGCTATCATTAGCATTCCTTAATCTTCTTCAGTTATGTAGACCTTCATATTTGTTACAAAACAAGGCTAAATAATGGATATTTTTCATTTTCAATTGTAAACTAAAATATTTGATAAAATATGTGTATGAAAATGGGACACCCTGATATTCTGCAGATAGGAATGAACTGCAAATCTCAGGTAGCGCTTGACATACATCACATGATAGGCATTCTAAGATCCAGAAATTATAACACTTTCTTATGTAACTGCAGCCCCCAAAGACAAAAATCTCTGAAGTTCATTTTTTTGAACTTCAAAAGTTTTGCAAGCCCAGCATAATTTTCTGCCAACAGCTGGGGAAAAAAACCCCAAAAAATATGGTGTTCAAATACTTGCCACGTTTGCTTTGGATTGGAACCAAAATTCTTCTGAAAAGCCTTTCAGAGCAGAGTGTATGAACCCAGACTCCATCTTCTACCCACATAGTTTGATTCTCTAAATAAATCAAGATTTTTGTTTTCATGACTTTTTTGCATACCACACGGTTTCTGCAGATAACATATTGAATTGTCAGTTGTGTTCCTTTTGGGTATCACATTAAAATAATTCTTACATAAACAACATACAAAGAATATTTTTCCTATACCTAAAATTTTACTATACATGTATATATTTTAATTCATTTATTCAATATACTCAAAGAAAAGATGTCATCCAGAAAGTCTTCTATGAGAACTTTCTTTGGTTGCTAGTATAATAATTTGGGGGAAGTTACTAAAAAGCTCTGTGTATATATCTTTTCCTAGATTTTTATACATGCATTTATAGAGGAGTAATGCCAATGGCACGCTGGCCACCTGCTGTCAAGCTTTAAGAAGTGAATTGTCATTCCTCAGGACCAAGAAAATACCGTTTTTTCCTGATATTTCCTTCATGGATAAATACTCTCAAAAATTTAAGACAACTCTCAAAGGCACAAATCAGTTTTTACAGTGACAATATTAAAATTCACTTAAAACATGCAGTATACAATACCATACTAGAGAAGATGATTTGTGTGCCTTTTTCACACTCTTGAGAATCACTACTGAAACAGGGTAATCTTATAAAACATTGGTTAAAACAATCAGCAGTTCTTAAAATATGAACTGTACGAATGTGTCCTATTGTTATAGCAATCACTTGCATTTAGGAGAAAAATGGCACAAAGCTGTCATAACTTGCAAGCAAAATAAGCTATTAAAAAAAAAAAAAAAATCACAGAGTAATGATCCCAGCAGTCATGAAGATCTAAGCTCCAGAAGTGATTCATTACCTTTCCAGGGAAGTGAATGGGCAAAGTGTGATAAACTAATTGCAAGTATGAATACTTTTATGGAAAGCTTTTGCCTCATGTTAGCTCAATAAGCTGTTGCCTCAGTTGCTGATGTGACACAACGAGCTAGGAACAGTGAGAGCTGAATTGAAAGGCCATTCACAGAGGGAAATATATTATTTTTCCTGAGGCAGAGAAATTGACTCAAAAATGCTAGCAGTATGGCTCTTCAGAGAAAGCAGAATGTGCCTTCACTCATTTTTCTGGGTCATTTTCTATAGAAAGCTTCTTTTGCCTCTTGTTATTGTGTTATTACTACCAATGCAGTCTAAAGTCAGTGGAATGCTCATTAGAGATATTCCAACATGTGAACTATATTTTAAGAAATTCTCTTTTTTTGGATGTTTTTCTTAGGCCTTTGGACCAAGACTATATAGTTCACAGGTGGTTTGATCCCATCCATCTACAACATCTTTTCAACCTTTGAATTTCTTTTTAAGACAGTGTGTATCTACACCATTACTAGGACAAGGCTGCATAATTTACCTTTACTTTTGAAATAAACATTTCTCCAGAGTTTTGACCCTTTCTTCAGGGAAATATTTCCCTGGCACATTTGAGAGATAAATTGTCTAAATGAACTTTTTAATAAATTTTTACACAGTATCTAATTGTGGACTAGCCTAGCAGGCAGCCTCAGCAGGTGCATTTCTATCAAAATAATTCCACTGCATTTTCTATATAATTGAATTGACTAAGTTCTGCTGCATCATGGTGTTTGCTCTCATTATAATGACAGCTGTGATATATTGCAAGTTAGTTCTTGAGCAGAAGAAAAAAAGTGAGAAGAAAAAATATCCATTTCAACCATAATTCTTCAAACCAAGCATCTAAGGGAGAAAAAAAAATCAAGCAACAAATCATTAACCCCAAGATAGGTAGTAAATAATCTGAATGGTAAATATTTTTGTTCCAGAAGTACCTGGATTGCTTTTGGAACACTCACCATATTAGGACTAAAAAAAAATCTTTTAACATTAGTGTGTGCCCTCAAAATATTATTCCTTGTGGTAGAAAAAAAAATAATAATACCTTAGAGAAACTCATGGTGTTCTTCCATTTCTTAGCAGTGAAACTAGCTCTGATGTTCTGCCTGGTGGTATAAATAAGGTTTTCTTTCACTTTTCTCACCAGGAACACCCATCTCAAAACATTCAATAAATATAAGCAGAAAATATCATATTAATCATCTGAGTGTCATACTGTAACTGCAATTTGCAGCTATTTAGAAAGTGCCCTAAGAATAACTTACTCTTTAAAAAAGGGAGGTTATTCACTAAAAAAAAAAAAATTAAAATTACTCTGTGTTTACATCTGTTTTCAAAAAAGTACAAGGAGTAATTTACTGCCATTGAGAATAGTGACCACAGAATTAAAAGTAGCTTTTATACTCCACTGTGTTGAAGAAGTGTGTTCAACTTTCTAACAGTCAGAAATAAAATCCCTTTAAAAGGACTTATCTTACTACCATAATTGTGACTTCTTAGTCTGAATATTACTTTCTCTTTGCATTTCTAAGCATATGTGGCACAGCACATAGAGAATTAATAAAATTATTGGGCTATTGAGTAATTAGTTACTTTCTCATTACTAGTTCCCAAAGATTTCGCCTATTTCATCTGGACTGAGAAATTGCTATTGTTCCAAGCATCTTTTTAATGCTTGTTGGAAGAAGCATTTGTATTACTATTTTATACCCCCTCAAAACATGTTGCCTCTGTCAAAACCTTTTAGATACATCAAACTCCTATTTTTCACTATTCAATGCAGCACTTTTGAGAAACAGAAAGAATGACAAAATTAGATGTTTAAGGGAAAAATTCAGTTGTGGCAGAAAGGCAGGCCCAAAGAAGGTAACCGTAAATTAGTTGTGTTCATCTTAGGTAATGCCTTTCTCTCCACATGGCAGAGTGTGTAGTGTATGTGCTTCTTTTAGAGTCCTTCATCTGAATAACATGCAGACCATATGCACTTCTCAGTGGTCAACAGCCTATTCCCAGCTCTGAAGTGCTCCCCTTTGCCTCTAGTGTCAGCTAAAGGTTCAGGCATAAGATAGTAGAGGGCAAGAGAAAGCTCTCAGAAAATAAAAAATGCATACTTGCAGGGAGATTGTTGCCCCAAGGGTAATTCCTCAAATTTACTACTTGATCACTGCACAGGCTGAATTTTTTTAGGAAAGATGACAGCAGGAATAGGCTTCAACATTTAGCCCATAGCACTGCCTTTAGTGGCAAAGCCCATTCCAGGATGGAGAGTGGATTAAGCCCTTGATCTCCATTGACTCAGATTAACGTTTATAAACATGCCTTACACCTAGACAAAAACACCTTTTGAGAAGTCAGGAGTAACCAAAACCTCCATTGAGGTCGGCATATATTGCAGAAGTCTTGTGAGAGGTCTGTGTACTTCTGGACCAGCAGAAGGAGAAGAAAATTGAATCTCAGAGTGCATTAAACGCCATAATTACATCAACTGGACCATGACATAACTGTCTGTAGGTGAGTTAGGTCAGGGGATCCCCAGAACCAAGTTCAGCTGCCCACATGCAGACATTATATGACCTGATTAGCTCAGGACAAATGAATAAAGGCCCTACATTTCGTTACTTCATTGTGAATGCCTACAATCTGGAGCTCTACTTGGGGCACAGCTCAATCAATCACCTGACTGATCACTGATCTTTCTTTCATAATACGTGAATTCTGGCTAATTGTCCTTGGAATTTGTTGAAAAGAAAATTGGAATGCTATAGAAAAGAGGAAGGGAGGTACAATGAAGGAAATTTACTAAGAACAGCATTTTCAAAGATTTTAGGAATTATTTCTTCAAGTATCCATTCATTTCCAAGCATTTATGAAATGTTTTCACACATTCGTGGAAGGACATTGCATAGGAAGCAGGGCAAATTTTACAGGCATCATTGTTCATTTTTCACAGACATAAAAAACTTATAAAAGCTGCCTATCAGTGCTTACTCTAGCAGAACTTTATTGCACTCATGAAGCAGAAAAATGAAGTTAAGTGATAACACAAATCTGATTTAATAAAGTTTTGGCACAAACCTTAACATAACACCTAAAATTTACTACAATCACATAAAATATAGACTAATTCAAAATCTCTATTATTTACTGCCAGACAGGTTATTAATGTAATAGCTAATTAAAAAATCTGAAGTTTTTCTACTATACGCTAATATTGCTGAATTTTGTAAAGGAAACTATTGTTCTTTCATTTTTGTCCTTGCCAATAACACTCTAGCTTCTCCACTTCTAGCTGTTGCCACAAGGGAATTGTTATAATCTCTGTGAGTGATCAGAAAAAAAAATTGTGCTAATTCATATCAATTTCTTAGCACTTCATGTTGAATAACCTCAATTAAAAAGAAATATTTATTTAAAGGTAGGTTTTTTTATTTCTAGTATCTCAGCACCTAATTTTGCCTTTTAGATAATAAAGACATTGTCTGAAATTTATCTGCTTGTATCAAATCATCTTGGAGCTTATTACCTCCAAACTTGCTTTATCATTTACCACTTTTCCCTGAAGTATTTACATAGTAGCAGTCCTATTCCAGATAGGTCTATACCTATGCGTCATGCATTTTCCTGTTCCATATGTTATGAGGACTTCCAGAGTTGAAAAATCACTGTAAAACAGCAATACCATTTTACATGAAAATCTGACTTTACTTAAAAGTTTTACCTGTCCTGGAAATAACTCCAGATCTAAGGAAATGAAAGGATTAAGGGAATTGATATAGCTCCAAGGGACCTAGTTATCATGACCTTAAACTGGAAAGGGGTTTATGTAAAATTAAGTGGACTAGGGTCGAAGAGGGCACCTCTCAGACAATAAGTATGTTGTTCATCTGATCTGCAACAAAGGTGTTCAACGTGCTTTTATGCACTGCATTGGGAAGCTTTTGGATTAACAAGACTGTATTGGGTTTGCATGGACAGGCTTTGGCAGTGGAGGGAATACAGAGGTGGTTTCTGCAAGAAGCTGCCAGAAGCTTCCTCCATGTCTGGCAGAGCCAATCCCTGGCAGCTCCAAAGATGGATGTACTGTGGCCAAGGCTGGGCCAATCAGAAATGATGGTAACGCCTCTGTGATATCATATTTAAGAAAAAGGGAAAAAAAGTATTGCACAGTGGTAATTGTGGCCAAAGAAGAGTGGGGTGAGAACATGTGAGAGGAACAACTCTGCAGACACCCAGGTCAGTGCAGAAGGAGGGGCAGGAGGTGCTCCAGGTGCCAGAGCTGAGATTTCTCTGCAGCCCATGGTGCAGACAGTAGTAAAGCAGCTGTGTCCCTGCAGCCCATAAAGGTCCATGGGGATACAGAGATCCACCTGCAGCCCATGGAAGAGCCCCACACCAGAGAAGGAGGATGTCTGAGAGGAGGCAGTGACCCCATGGGCGNATGGGAGGCCTGTGCTGGAACAGGGTCCTGGCAGGGACCTGCAGACCCATGGACAAAGGAGCTCACACTGGAGCAGGTTTGCTGGTGGAACTTGTGACCCAGTGGGGTACCTACATTGGAGCAGGCTGTGCCTGAAGGACTGCACCCCACGGAAGAGGGACCCACATTGCAGCAGTTCGGACAGGACTGTTGCCTGTAGGGTGGACCCATGTTGCAGCAGTTCACAGAGGTTGCTCATGAGATGGACTCATGCTAAAGAAGTTCACAGAGAATTGTCTCATGTGGGAGGGATGCCACAGTGGAGCAGGGGAACAACTCCTCTCCCTGAGCAGCGGGAGAAGCCTCAGGTGATGAACTCACCATAACCCCCATTCCCTGTCTCTCTGCACCATTGGGGGAGGAGGTAGAGCTGGGAAGAAGGAAGGGGTGGGGGGAAGGTTTATTTTACTTCTCATTATCATGCTCTGATTTTGTTAGTAATAAATTCAATTAATACCTCCAATTTTAGCCTGATTTGCCCATGAAGGTATTTGGTGAGTGACCTCCTTCTGTGCTTATCTCAGCTGACGAACCCTTCATTATATTTTATCTCCCCTGTCCAGCTGCTTAGCGGAGTGATAGAGAGGCTTTGGTGGGTGTCTGGCCTCCAGCCAGGGCCAACACACTACAAAGACAAAGAAGTCGTCGTGGGAACAGAAAAAAACCCGTAGCTTTTCCATCTCCCACGCGAACAGTTACGTTATCCAGTGGAACTACCATGACTTCTGTTCTTTGATTTCAGTTTTGCCCCTTGCACCTCACATTGCTGGCTGTGCAGTGGCATGGCTTTAACAGAAAGACATCATGAGCCTGTGTAGTCCGTAACTTGAGAACTGTCAGGCTCTCATGAGGATGCAAGTTTAAAGCCTCTGGGGACAGGAACAAAAAACTCCAGATATTCCAGTCCTGAAGCTTTACTTCATCACTCAGAAAACAACTTTTTATTGAGAAAATTTTGGCATGTCAGCATATGCTATAATGTCTCCTAAAATGCAAATTATGTCATAAAAAGTGAGATGCTGATGAAACTCCCAGAGAGGAGATAGGAACAAGCTGATCTATGTGACCCTATCAATGTATCTTAAAAGCTGATGTGCCATTTCTTTTCACATTTTGCCATAGACCAGATGTGCTTTGATATGCAACATGTTTGAACAGCTAATTAATATTTAAAAGTGTCATTCTGGCATAATCTGTATAAACATACATTTGGAATGCACAACATCCTGTCAAATACAATTTTTTAAAAAATCGTATTCAGTAAAATGGTTATGAATTCCTATATGGGTTGCATAGGATGCAAATATTTCTGACTTTATTGAAGAAAACAGATTTTTTTTTTCTGTCATTTTTGCTATTTCTTCCTTCAGAAAATGAGATTCACCTTCAAAGATTTAAACATAGGGAAAACATATTTCCAGTTAACAGCCTTTTGAAAAATAACCATTGTATCTATTTTCTTCAAAGTAGTAGGTTTCTTCTTCAAAGTCAGAAGTCATTAATAAAAACACCCTTAGAATAGTTTCAATGTTTAAATTTAAATACAAATTTTAAGATTAACCCAACTATCTCTCATTGAAGAAAAGGAATGCAGTAATAATACAGTTTTGTAGAAAAGAAAAACAAAATTATATTTTCACTTCCAAAATAGTACCTAGTTTGAATAAATATTTAATATTTATGTAATTATATTTCTAGTAAACTATAGCTAAATAAAGAATTTATACATTTAAAATCCCAGTGGCACTATTTTCTTAAAAAGTGTTTGTCAGAAGTGTTCTATGGTTGGTTGCCTTTTTAGCTTTACCAGTTCTATGAGTTTTAACTGTTTTCTTTGAGTTTTAACAATTCTCTGAGTGGAAGAATGTGGAAAACTCCTTAATTTTTATAGCCAACATCTTCAGGAGCTTTTCTGCAACACTGAAGGGTAGGGTACAGCTACAAGCAAGGAAGACCAACCAGAACACTTCCTTTTTAACCAGTTACCTAGCATTGAATATAAGTCACTTATGGCTTTGTAACTTTTTTCAGACAGCTATATTCAACATTTCAGAAAACATAATAAATGTATCTGTAAGTATAAGTGGAATCACAAATAGCTTTTCTAGCAGCAACTAAGTTGAGAAAATATTTTTTTTAATCCAAATGTACCAATAAATAATAACAGTAAATTAAAAAGTCAAGACGATAAGACACCTACTAACTTTTCATTAAATCAGGATAGTTTGTGGAGCTGCACTTGTGGAAAAAGTACTTTATAATGAAGAGATCAATGGTGTGAGAAAGAAGGAGTGATCTGACTATTTTAATCATCAATTGATCTCTTATTCAGGTCATGGACAGTGGCATTGTAACTGAAGGAGGCATAGCTGATTAGCTTTGTAAGCTATATAATTTTCCACAAAATACAAAAGGCACTGAAAAAATGTAGAAGGAACAGAAAATAAATACAAATCAAAGATAAGAGTAAACAATTTTATTTTAATCACTTCTAGTAACAAAACAATGCTTGGCTAGAGTATTTAATGCAACGATGATAATACACAGCACATTTTACAAAAATACTACAAAGCAAGCAGTGGTGCTTTGCACGATAGCAATTAAGAGTAAAAGTGATCCACCTCACATCATACATGTAGGAATTTTAGATTTTTGCTCCTAAGTACTGGTCTAAAACTTTGTCTTTCTCATAAGATGTTGAATATGTCAGATGAGTAATTCTCTAAAATACTTATTTATGCCAACAGATTACAAAATAACGCATTTTATTTAAAATATAGATGTTCTATATTGCAGGCAATACTTAAATAAATAAATAAATTATAATTAATTTTTTCAGGTAGTGAGTCTTACACAGTCAACGCTTTCCATTTTATTTTGGTTGGTGTTATCTTTGCAATCAGATATTTCTTTAGATCTTGAAATCAAACATGTCCCCTCCTTAGCATAACTTCATACTTTCCAAAGCTCTACTCAAAGTAGGTCAGCTGGTTTGTAGTTCTGTGAAACCACTGAAAGCTATGCTGTTGTGTCCTTTTCCAAGTGTATTTTAAAATCAATTTTTCCTCAAAATATAATGCATCTAATCAAGTTTGGGTGACTTCTATACTTAATAAAGAAGAAGTTACATATGGCACACAATGGTTAACAGCAACATGCTGATTTATTAGGAATCAAGGTATATTACCTATATGATAAAGTATCAACCATAGATATTTAATTATTATTATAGCCAGAGTTTAAAAGAATTTTTAGGATTCGATCATTACTGCATACCAATAATATTTTAAATTTTTATTGTGTTTTATTGTTTTTTAAAACTCACAAATTATTTTTGTAGAAAGAAGCTGCATATCCCAGATCACCAAGGGCTTATTTATATGAGCTTCATATTCTACATTTTGTATATTTCATGTATTTTTCATTGAAAGGGAAAGGAAGGGAGGAAACAACTGACCTCAGCCTATGGTTTTAGGGATTTTTAATACAATACATCAGTTGGAAAACTTCCAACAAAAAAAATGAGGACATTTTTCTCCATGTAGAGAGAAAAAAATACATATATTTTTGGTACATACACACATGGACACATCCAGCCTGAATGACAAATATAGAGTTAGACTGATATATGAGTGTAGTAAACAGCACCAGTAAAAAAAATATATATTTTAAGTGGCACAACTCTATTTTCTTACTGGCTCTAGGAAGTGCAGGTATGAATTGGCTCTAAACCATAAATAAATTTAAAAAAATAAAGTGGTATCACATCTTTTGTAGAAAAAAAGCATGATAAAGGAAGAGATGTTGACATTCAGTAGACTGTTTTCTCTCTGAATCTGCTGTTACAGCATGTTAGCTCACGAATTGTTTCAAGAGCAGACTTTCAAAGATGATCACTTGAGTTTATTAAGGACATTTCCACCGTTCTCAAAATATGTCATTGAAACAACTTTGTGTTGTCTGTAGTAAACAGTTAGGTATTGTTAAATTGCTGTGTTGAAAAGTTTATACCTTTCATCTTTGATGCACTTGCATTTCAGAGAAACATGAACTCTATTTATCGTATGAAGTTTCTAAAGCCCTTCCCTGTGGAAGATAGATCGTACATAAACATAAGATGCTGCATCACAGATCTGGAGAAGTCTTCCTTTATTCATATTCTGTTCGTAGTTCTGTTCATCCTGACTCCTAATGAAGTAAATGGGAATGTTGCTGCTGACTTTGTTGGATCTTGAATTTGACTCCTCAAATTTGTTTCCTCTTACCTTCAAGAATACCAAAGCATTCTTATCCCCTTTTCTCAGACTCCTCCTTCACTTACAGATCCTTCCCTTACAAATTGCATCTCAATTAGAAAGAAGACAAGTGTATCTGCAAACCCATTTTGTGTTTCCATTAAGGTCTAGACCACAAGGCACTCGATAATGTTGCTGCTTGTCTGTACCACATGTAACTCTCAGGTTCCTTCCCTTAGTTACTTACAGCCCTCAGCTAGCATTTGAGTTAAAACCTTTTTTCTTGATTTTATGTCTAAAGTGCTCATTTGGCTCTTTCAATTCTGATTAAAAGCTTCCTTGAGTGGAAGAGCATTCTAATTTTTTTTATGTCATCACTTTGAAAATGCTTAATCTGAGCAACTGTGGCCATATTACATTGTAAATATCTCTGATACTTCTCTGTACAATCCATGGGCAGGAACAGTTATTGCTGGAGTCCGATTCATTCTTCAGTAGATGTCTGAACTGAGTTGCATGAGTTAAGGGGCTTGTACCAGACTAGGCAAGGTAAAGGTGAGGAATCGTAATATACACCAAACAGTAGAGCAGGCATGTGGTTTGCTCAGTCCTGTTACTTTAGAGCTCCTGTAGCAGTTACTTGCAGGTCTGCAACTTACTCTGAAGCAAAGTCTTAACTTGTTGTGTAAGTATGAAGAGGACTCTCAGAATATCTGGAGTCACATATACTAACATGACAGTGTCACCTACCACTTTGCCAAGACATGTGCAATAGGTAGGCACAGGACAGAGCTCAGTTCTCTTTTGCATCTTTACGTATCCAATATCACTGTAGCTACAGGTATTATGAAGTCATGTTTTGTATTAAATTTCAGTTAGGTTGTTGGCCTCTAATTTCATGTTACAGAAGAAAGATTAAGATCCAGGAGATGTTAGAACTGACGAATTACTGCATATATCTGGTAACTTGGAAAAGTCCCTGAGTGATAGGGGCTATGCTGAAAAGGAAACCATTTGTGCTCCTCTGCCATGGGACACATGATAAGTGACTGGTTTTGGTAGTTGGATATTGTGAAGCTGAATTGACAATGAATTCAATGAACTTTCAACTCCAAAGAGCATGAACCACTTCAGCCTCTTCCAGTATAGAAGAGATTACTTCGGTTGTAAAGCAAAGAACAAATCCCTTTTTAATTTCCTGCAGTCCATGCATTTTAACTGCATTGTAATATTGCCTTTTGATTTTAGAGCAAGTACTCACAATAAACATTCCAGTTGCTATAATAAAATCCCTATTAAAAGAAGTAACAGACAAACCGACTTTGATAAAATGCACATTGAAAGAAGATGCTGGATAAAATATATGCTTGATATTCTTCCTTCCATTGTGCGCTTTACTACATTTTGCAATTACCAATAACCTAATAACATATGAATAAATCCCTCTCTTCAGTATACTGTTCAACTAAATAAATAAGAAAACTAGAACTTAGTTTCAAAATATTTTAAACCAGACCTGTGACTGTTATAAAGAAATTAATTAGAATAATCTTTATAACAGAAGTGTATTTAAAGCAAAGCCAAATTTTGAAGGATAAATTCTTCTTAAATTCTACCCATTACCCACTTATTTTCACCCCTTTTTTCTATGCCACTTTTCCCTTCTAATAATTCTGTAATTTTCCATATTTTTATCCTAAATATATAAACCTTTAAATACAGATTGCAATCCTGAAATTGAACTGGCCTACCTTATTCCTCTGGCGTACTCTTACGGGCCTAAATATCTACTGGCATCTGGTAACAAGCCAGCCTGCAGCACTGGAACTGAAAATGCTATGAAATCATAGCAATGAAGATATCATTTAATGGTGGCCATATGCACAATCCACTATGCAGTTTTGCTTGTTCTTTAAAAAAAAATAATCACCATCTCACAGGTGGATGGAAATACGCACTAGGATTTTTGAAGCATTTAGTCTCAGCAGCCTCTTCTTTTCTGGCTTTTGCTTATTTAGGTTGTATTTTCCAGTGTTCAAGTCCTAGTACACATCATTAATTTAACTGTAATGTGCAAAAAGATTTAGTGCCATGGAAAAGAAATTCTTCTTATTTCAACTTGCATATCATATCTGTTTTATTAATAGGTGAGTGGTTATTAGAAGATATATACTCATCATTTAGTCAGGAACATATAAATGTATATGAATCATGAAGGGAGGAAAGGAAATAGTTCCCATTTCCACATTTTCAATATAGATAATATTTTATCAGATTTTATAAATCTAAGCCGCTCTGTGTTTTATTTCTTCTCAACTGTTTGTATTTTCCTTGAATTAAGCTTTTATTTATATATGAACCTCATAGCAAGTTTTTTCATCTTACAAAAATAAGGGTTGCCATATGCCTTCATAAACAGAACTTTTATTTGTTTTTATTAGCTTGCTGCATCAACACAGAGCAGATTGTTTTTGAAAGATACAGTTTCATACTGCCAAAGAAGCCCCAGAAAAGAATATATCATTTCAAAACTAAAGTCCGTTTCATGAGGAGCTATTCTTTGAATGAAGTTTGGTTATATAGGGCCAACTGCAATATCAAGACTACAATCTAGAAAATGCTGGGGCTCCATACTAGCTTTTTTAATATTTTTTTTTTTGAAATGCAGTATAACTGGGAAAACATGAAAGCTTTATAGTATGAAGAATATTGGAAATTACAGTAACAAGCATATTGAACTACTCTCTTTATCTGTTTCCTTTTCTCTTGCTCTACACTTTTATTTGCAATGTTTTAAATACTGAGATCAAGTTCTTTATATCCTGGAAGTTACAGAAAGTTGCTCAATATGGCATCAAATTAACTAGAAATATATGCATTTGAAATGGATATTTCTAATACTAGATTAGATGTTCAATGATCTGGCTGACACTTATCTATTCAGAATGCAACAAGTCATAAAACACAGCTTAAATTCTGTTCGGATTCATAAATATTCTTATCACATTCTCACAGGTAAATAGTGATAAATTGTTAATATCATTTAGCATTCTGAATTGACAATTTCAATTTATTTTCCAGTGTGCAGGGCAATATTTTCTTTATTATTTTTTTTTCTTTGTACAGTGTCATTTTGGTTAATAACAGCAAACTAATTTAACTTGAATGAGGAAGGTAAGATACACCTTATTATCATTCCTCATAATACTTTACTGTTTACATGAATTTCTATGTTGCTTGAAAAATCATTGAAATGCTATTTTTTTTTAAGTAATCATAAAATTAGAGTACAGGAATTAGAATGTTGAAAGCTCAGGGGTAATTATATTTGCTATGCTGGCTGCATTGGTATAAAAGTACCATGAAAAATCACAAGTAATAAGTTTTAAAGATTCTCAGCGTGTATGAATTAAATGAAAGCAAGACATTTTAACAGACTATTCAGTAAAACATCCTTACAGAAAAGGAATATTCAAATCATAGCATTATCATGGAGAATAAACTATACACCAGACACTGAAAATTTTAGTGTTGCCATTTAATGAAAAGATAAGAATTAGTGTACCAAATCTTCTTTAATTAAGATGAATTAATTTAAAAATCAATAATGAAAACTAATGTAATAAACTTGAAATGTAGTGGAAAATAGCTTCTTCTAACCAGAGATTTTTTAAATTAGCATTTTCTGAACATTTAACAGAAGAGTGTTTAGGGAGTTTAAAAATGTATTCGTAACACTAAACAAAATGCTGATCTTAGTTTAAGAAGGCAAAATGCTATTTTTTAACTACTGAAATTAAGTGTTAGGCATTACACCATTTTCAAAGTCAGTGAATAATGCAAAATTTCTGTGTGTAAAAAAGATCTATTTTTTCTGAGCCTCTAGAAGTAATATCAAGATCAATTAGGTATATAATAAATTAAAGCTAATAAACACTTGGCATACTACTGGCACATTTTGATTTTACTAGGAAATTAGAATTCTCTAGATATATTTCAGGTGCCCCAAAAACATATGTTGACATTCAGTGGTAATTTGAATATCTGCTCTTTACTCTTGTCTGCTTAGCTGGGTGAAGTGCCCTGTGTTCACCTGGAAAAACTGTGTGATTGCATAGAAGAAAAATTTATTTGAATGGTTTATTTGAATGATTGTCATTTCAGACAAGTCACTTTCCCAGTCTTGATTTCTGCCCAGCTGCACCAATGTCCATACCAGAACAGAACTGATGCAGGGCAGGGAGAGGTAGCTGGGACAGAGATTCACAGGAAGAATGAGACACCAAAAATGTTAATGATGAGTCACAGATGAAATAACATGAAAGCCCCAGTAACATTGCAATAAATTAGAGTTGTTAATTTAGATATCTGAGTGGAATACATACAGACATGTAGTGACAGCCTTCCTGCCCTTTCCTTCCCAAAGGACATATTTAATATCGGTGAATAAGGTGAAAGCCAAGAAACAATCTAAAATTTTCACTCTTAGTACGAACTAAGAATTCTACTTTTAAGAAACACTCCAGAGAAATCAAAGGAATGTTTTCAGGTATATCTACTAGCAGGACTTTAAATATATATATATATATATATTTACCATTTTTAGAAGTGATGCCTTTTTTCCTCTCTTTTTCAGCCTAATGATGAAGCTCATTTTGCCATTTCTTTCTAGGAAGTAGAAAATAAGAACGCAGTAACATTTTTCTCAATTTACTGCAGTGCTGCTTGGGGAACTAACCACAAACCTTCTACCTAGACCTTCACCTTGCAGTTCTAGTATGAAAGTCTTCTGTGTTTTGCACAGATTCTCTGTTACAGAGATGCTGTTTTCTCCATGATGTTTTGAGCTTTTCCTAAGATGCAAACAGTTAAATTGCCATCTTTTTTTCCTAGTCCCTGTACTAATAGAAAAAGGTACCTGTATGCCAAGCAACACAAAATACATCATTTATTTCCAATAAAACAGTAGTAACTATGCCCAATAAACTAGAAAATAAAAGGGAGAGTAGCAAGGCATAAAAGGAACAATGTGCTCTTTCCAAATGCCATAGGTCACAGTCACTTTGTATCCAGATTTTGGGAAGCTGGAACTCATTTAAATCTCAAGTCACTGAAAAAAAACTTAGGACAGACTGAAACTTTCTTCTGAGCATCTTTCTCTGGTCCCCAAGTCCTCTGGTCTCTAGGATAGTCCTTCGGTTCAGATACTCAAATGGCAGATGTAATATTGCTGTTATATATGTGAAAGCAATGTGGTGTGTAGGGCAAGACGACTCTTAAATTAGACGTAGGAAATGTTTACTATTTTCCTGAAGGAATAAGTGTTAAGAAATTGCTCTGAAATTCTACATTATAAAAGCTTCTTCTTATAAAGGCACAGGGTGGTAAGCTTCTACCTTATGAGCATTTCCACAGGATCTTAGCATATTCAAGCTCATTCAAGCACATAGGACAAAAATTAAAGTTCACCTCTATTATTCCCTAACTTCCAGGTGCTTGACTTCAAAAATCTCAATTAAATTATTTTAATTTGTTTCTATATACAATGCAGTATAAAGGAAGTAACTGGATCAGGAAGGAGCTAATAACTACATTGCAACTTGTTTGCTTCTGGGCACTCCTTGAATGTAAAAGTGGAAACAGTTTAATTTAATTTTCGTTTTAGTACATCATCAGGGACAGTTCACCCTATTACTGAATGAATCCCACTATTAATGAACAATTTAATTGATTAAGTAATCGTGCAAGCATTATTTTTTTAACTTATCTTCTATTTCTAATATGCAAATAATAATTATTTATTTATTCTATTTAGCTCTTCCCAATAACAGTTAGAAGCTTTATTCATCTCCTGTTTACTTTAAACAAAACATGATTTTCTTATGTATCCTCAGCAGAGGGAGACTAAGAAAATTCCCAGGCCCCATGAGATCTGAAATAGAAGAAACAGCAGTGACTGGTCTGATTCCTTGACAGGAATTGAAATACTCACATGACTTCTGGATAGATGCTGATCCAGCACAAGTGAACCACTGAGCAAAATAAAGTCTTCCCTAGACTCACATGTTCAGCACATTGGCCTCAGTTTGCTCCCTCAAGTATGTGAGTGCAAGACAGGCACTCACAGGCACACTCCAGAGAAAACAACTCCCCCAGCTAGTATTAAGATGGACCCCATTTTACCATGGATATTTGAAGAAGGAAACCTTCTGTCCTCACCAAGCAAGATAGGACCAACATCTGGCTACGTATTAGCTTCCACAAATCTGAAACTGCTATGCTGGAAACACAGTAGGTCAGAAGTCAGTAGGTTTTATATCAGCCACATGTTAAGTAATTCATAATTTAAAAAGTAGCTCTGATTAAAGACTTTATATCTACCTACAAATCTGTCTTTCTCATACCCTTAGATCGTTCATTATTGGTTGTAACAAAACTACACTACAGAGGTAAATTTTGGTTGAGCTGGGTCTGGATGACAGCAGTCAAGCAGGTTATTTTCTAGGCCCAAGACAAGTAATTCAGAAACACTTTTTTTTTTCTTTTTATTTAATCCAGTTTGATCAACAAACAAGTGGGTTAATTTTATGTCTCCCTGTGTTGTGGGGAAGGCTGCAGGATCCACCTGAATTCTGGATTTCCTGGGAGAGAAAGCAGGAATATGCAATAATCAATCTATAGTCAATGCCAGTTATTCTTTAAAATATCAGCTACAAGTAATTTAATTTTAAAACCATGTATAATTAAATAAATTTCTTCCAAAGAACACGTATTATTTAATTTAAATTGATTTAATTTAATGAAAAGCTATTTTGACGGCCCTGTGGCTGAAAAATGATGAAATGGAAAAATACAGCTCATAGCAAGGAAAAAGACATGTAAAGCCAGCATTGCTTATCATATGTGGTTTAGCACTCTTTAGAAGTAAAAGCACAGGACCACCTTAAACTTACTTTTATCAGTTCTGCAGCAAAAAATTCTTGCCAAGGTCTCTTAATTTTGTAGAATGAGAAGGCCAGATTCTGAGCTCCATTCTAGTAATTTGTCACAGGTAGTTATGCTGTTTTTCATGGTTATTTTTAACCTTCTAACTTGCTGTCCTTCCAATCTTTCTTTTCATTCTGCTGCTTGCTCTCCCACTGATGACTTCAGTTGTTATTCGTGTGAGGAAATAATGTAGTATTTGATTCATGGCTATTAAGGTTTTGACAAGAAAGCCTCTGAAATGAGAGATTACATCATGATGGAGTAGAAATTCAAGAAAAATGAAAATGAAATAGCTATTGAAAATGAAAATACCTATTGTTTCCAAACAAGTTTCCTGTTTAAGAAAGCTCGAAATCTCTGCTCTCTGTTTAAAATGGACAGAGATATTAAGTTCTTTGGGGGCATCTGGGAAAATAACTCATATTGGATTAGTGCAGAACAGGAATGCATATATTGGTAAAGTGCAATTCTGCCCACATGTCCCCTACAGGGACAGATAAATATGAGGTATGGTCCACTAGGTGTTCTTGAAGGAAATCACTGTAGTAATTTAAAAGTAATTACACACACTACTGAGGAAAACTAGGAGCAAGGACTCAAGCTTGAAAAAAGAAAGTAGATCGTCTGGGGTTTGGAGTGTCAGCAGAATTAAATGAGCATTTAACACATTCGTTTCCTCCAGAAAGCCCTGGAAATGGTGAAATAGGGTCATGACTCGAGGATATCTTCTTCTCTGTACATTATATGATGTTCCAAAACTAGAAATTTTGATAGAAAGCAGAATTTTGTCAATGAGGTTTATTTGGCTTTGAAAAGGAATATAATCAACAGATCCTCCAAAATATTCTGAATGAGTATCTTAATTTCAGAAGTAGCGTGGGTAAAAAATGAGAAATGCCTTTGCAAGATTTATAAAATGGGAGACTGTATCTTGACTACCTTGTCAAATGAAATAAGACGAGCATTTAATGAGCAGTAAAAGTGAGAAATATAAGTATTATTATCTTATCTTGTCTCCTGTTCTGGTCTCCTGCTTCAAACCCAACAAGTATTCTCCTAGAAAAAAAAATTGTAAGTATTTCTACTCAAGTTGGGCCATGGTCTGTATGGAGACTTAGCTTTGCACTTGCATACATTGTAACAGTACACCACCAGGAAACTTGTGCTGCTTTGCTGAAATTTACCACTTAGAGACTCAAGAGATTTTAAGGGTTTAGTGTTTCAACTAGGTCAGATCTGGAGGGGTTGACACACAGAGAATCTGCTGATAATCCACACATGAACTGCTTCAAATTGTGGAAATTCTTCACAGACATTTCTATGGAAGCAGAAAAAAATTCTCTTATTTTTTCAGTTTTGGAAATGACTGAGATAATTCTTTTTCCTTCCAATTTCCACACACAGGAAAATAAACCTCAATCAGAGAAGTAAAATGTTTGGCCAATCAATAAGAAGGGAAGAGCAGTGATTTTTAATAGAAATTACTACATCACCTTGACTACCTATGCTTTGCAAAAGTGAAAACTATGGAGATTCGTAAATAATCAAGGTTAGTGTTCCTCCTCTTCCCACAACACATTCTGAATTAAGAGTACACATTAGAAGTAAAATTATTTTAGAAAGTTAAAACCAGCAGTCATACCTTGTTTGTATAGGACAGATCTTTCATTTTGATGAGCACCTTTCTCTGCAAATGCTTAAAATTAATTCCACGGGATTATGGTGGATTAAATGACTGTTCAGGGTAAGACTGGCAGAATTAGGTCCTAGGAGATTTCCTGTGCTATGCTGTGATCCCTGAAGAGAAGGAGTAGGAATGACACTACTAAAATTATTAAAGCCAAATGGGATTTATTATTTAATATATACTTCAAGAAACATTTCTACATTATATGAGGACAGACAAGATGACCTGGAACTATATATTTTAATTGTGTCTAATTCAACACTTTCAGCTTGGTCTGTGACAAAGGTATGGCCATTTTTATTTTTAAATCTGAGAAAGTATACTTATTTCTATTACTTGAATATATTAAAATTATCAGCTCAGAAAATAAACCCATTTACAGAAGAGTTGGGTTTTTTCACTGCTTGTTTTCATTTAGGGCTTTTGGTTCTTTTTGTTGTTGGGATGGAGGGAGAGACAGGAGAATACAAAACTAACTATGGCCCATGGGATGGGAAAAAGTAGAAACTGAGAAATTATACTGTGATTTGTTTCAGGAAAAGAAAATATAACTCCTCATTGTACACTGAAAATGAGACATTTGAGGCATTGAACAAAGGGAATTTGCTTAATACAATGCATCAGTCGAGAGCTACCAAATGCAATACTTGATACCCCATCCACTGTAAATATTATCCTTTTATCTTATCTGCTTCTGCTGTACATTTTCTTACCAAAATGTTTCAGTATTCAAAAACTATTCAAAATGCTTTTTGTAAGATTTTTTTAGAACAAATAAAGCATAGTAAGTGTGCATCAAAAGCCCTCAGGAGGCCTTTGAAACTATAAATACTCTACAGAATTGTCTGTCATCCTGAGTTCATTCACATAATTAAAAGACAAAAAGGGGTTCCTTGCAACCTGAGATATCTGCCAATGGCAAGTCTGTGAATCCAGGTGACCTAATGTTCCCTTATTCTTGTCTTCTCTTACTTACTTTTCATTTATGTTACTACTTTTGTTTTGTTTTAGGGTTTTTGTTGTTGCTGTTTAAATTAGCCTATTAGTGTTTGAGGCTCTTACAGGTTTCGTGTACAGTAACATGTAACACATCTTCCATAAGAACATACTAGTCCACATTTAAATGTGAGATGGTGTTGAATTGCAGCATTTCTGGAACCACTATATCACTTAGTCCTGTGGTGTGACTGGAGAAGTGGAATCTGTACCTGTGAGGAGCAAGGAGACTGTCATGCTTAAGGGCAGGTGTTTCTTCAGTAAATCCAATGACAGTGAAGAAGCATGAAAGTATGAAAAGTTAACATTGAATCACTTTTGTTTTTACTTGAATTTCCTTAATTCACCTTGGACCAGCTCAGGGTTTTTTTTAAAAAAACAAAATCACAATATTTGCATCTAACTGAAGGAGATTTGTATAACTGAAATATAGAACATAACGCATAAACACATTTCTGCTTGCACAAGAAGAAAGGGTTCAGAAAAGCCCAAGAGTTAGTGCATCATCCAGCTGTAATATAGGAAAAATATTGCTTATAATCACAAGTGTATGCCACCTGGTATGTGTCCAGGACCACTGTTACCACATGCAAATCAGTCATTATTGTAAAAACACAATATTGAGTTTGCAATTTCCTCATCACCATGTAGAAACTAGGGCTTCAAACAGACAAAGATGATTTTTTTTTTTTTTTTCCAAATGCAAACTGGATTTTCACACCTGCTTGGATCTCTGACCTTCTTTAGAGACCTATTCCTTTCTTTTTATAGCCTTTGCATTTATTCTTTTTATTCTCAATGCTCAACATTAATGTTCTTTCTCTAGGCCTGTGTTTCTGGTTTTCATTTTTCTCTGGTTGTTTCTCTTGCTTGTTTATTTTTGCATCTCCTTTTTAAGAGCTCTGCCATCCCATATAGTATATACTGGTTGTGCTTCCTGTTTTAGGTTAAGCATTGCTCAAGGCAAGTGAGATGTCATGTGGCTATGAGAGGTTTCAAAGGCATTAGCCAGGCCCAGGGCTGTGGGAGCTCTTTTCCCAGGCAGCCCTGTTCCCAGGAGTCATTTCACCTCCTCCTGCATCTCCAAGACATGCAATTCTCTCATTCTCTCCTGAATGACCACTACATCACAAAAGCCTACTCCCAAGCCTGCCCAATAGATGGTTCTGACATTTTTCAGTTCAGTTTCCCAGTACTGAGGTGCTGAAGTGGGGCAGACACACAGGCAAGGTCTTGATTCAAGCTGTTCTACTCAAGCAGATGAGAAGGAAAAATTGGCTGTATCAAAAATCCAGTAAAAGGATTTATGAAAGCCATACAAGGCTTCTGTGATCATAGTAGCATCAACCATTTACCAATCCTCCCATGTGTTTAGCAGTTTATGCAGAAAGTGTATGACTTTTTGGACCGGGAACACTTTGCTCTCCTTCCTTTGGAGAAAGCCATCAAAATAGGCACAGGATTATTGCTACCTTGATCTAGATCCATCTTGACCCCACAAAATTATTCACATTATGCGTTATACATATGGTGGCCCACATTGCATCAGTAAAAGTTTGCCACACCAGCTGGCTTAAATTGTACTTTACCATACTAATATTTCAGTATTAATTAAAATTAAAATCCTGGCAAGGGGAAGGATGAGTAAAGGCAAAAGATATCTTTGGAGAAATTATGTAGAATTTGTAGAGAAATATCAATTTTAAATTGTGAGGAGAGTGACTAAGGAGATTTGAATTGGTTATATCTTAAGTGTACATTTTTCTACATACTTATGTCTTTGTGTTACTTTGAGAATCATTGTCCTTGGGACTGTACATTGAAATATATAGAGCGAAACAGTAAGGAAGTAATTCTTCGTATCAATCCTGTGATTGATCATATGTATCAAAACAAGCTCAAATCATCAGATGGCAAAGATTTTTCCCAGACACAATGGTTTCAGGAATAAAGACATGGAAAAAAATAAAGGACATTACTTCTGTTTTTACTTCCAAGACTGATTAATAGGATATCCAAATCTCCCACTCATCATGGTTCATTTCCCTTCATTTTCCTTTTCTTCCCCAACTCAAACATCTTACTGACCACACAGTTCCCTCCAGAACTGTTCTGACACTGTTCTCATTTTTCTTTCCTCTCTAATTTTAGTTTAATTTGCCTTTAGAATAACTATTTTGGGTCAGTCTAAATTGATTAACATAATAATGTGCCTTAAGTTATTCAAGTTACCATGTGTAAGTTTTTTTTCTTATGTCTCATAAAGGCAAGAATCACAGACATACATGTTGTGGTATTCTTACCCAGCAAGCAGATGTAAAGAACTCAAAGAATTCTCATTATATAGGATAACAATTTACTTACAGTCAAAACATACAAGAAAGTTAACAATTAGGAGAAATAAATGTCAGGAAACAATAGAAGGAAGGTTATAGTTTAAACAAAGGTATTGCTGCAGTTTACGAGAGCATTAAGTTCACAGCCTTGGCCCACAGTCCTCTGTCTGCTACCTTTACAAATGTTTCAGGAAGTCTTTTAAAGTATTTTCATCATGAATAAAAAACTATTAAATTGTTCATGCTGCTGTAGTTAACACTGCATCAGCAGTTTTACTGTAGCCCTTGGTTTCACAGGTTCATAACTCTATGGTAAACATGTTCCTCAGTCTGAAGATCAGCACAGAAAAGAGAAATCATTAGTAGTTCAGCTATCAAGAAAAATGTGTTCTTTCTGTTTCAGATTTTGAAAGAAAAGGAGTTCAGGTAAGTACGGTAGTCTAAAAATTATTTTACACTTTGAAAACAGATACATTCATTAATATTTAGTGTGCCTGTTTATGGTTATCCTGGTTTGAATGAAAATAGGTTAATCATGACAGGCTGATGTTATTTCAAAATTTTCAGAAGTATTTAAAATTATCAATAGTCCTCTAAACATGTCTACAACTTCGTGTCAGCAAATAGTCTGCAGCAGCATTTAGCCTTTTAAAAAATGTCCATTTGTGCAAGGGGTATTTTGTCAATGTTGACCACAACAGCTTTAAGTCCCAATCCTATCTTTTGTTCAATTAACCATTTAAAAAGGGAATAATAACACTAAGAAAAGGTAGAGAAAAAGATGTAATGCTTTACAGAAGGAAAAATGGTTTTTCAGAATCAATACTATTGTTTTGCCATGTTAATCCTCACAAGCTGCTAAAGCTTCATCCTATAGGGTAGAATAACTGTACCGTATACCATAACACAGACAAGAACTCAACACAAACGAAGTGAATAATTACCTTAAAAGGAGTTAAATATGGCCTTAAATGCTCAGTGAGTCCAAGGAGTGGATGATTTAATTTCACTAGAAGGCTTCCATTGGGGAGCAGGGGAAGATAAAGGATCTGTTCCTATTTTGTACTCTCCTGAAGTCTCTGTTAAGAGACCTCTTCTGTTGCAAAGAACACAACTTGCCAAAGGAAAATGCACAATAAATTCTCTGTTGTGAACAGTTGCACCAGGGAGCTTCTTTCAGAGTGATACACCTCCGCCCTCCTGTTAATATGAAAGTTCAGTGAATCTGTGGCTTTTATTTAAACATATGCTACCACAGACCTGTGCCTGCTTCAGGACTTCCTATCAACTCCAAGGTCTTTTTCCCACAGTTTAAGTCTCATATTCTGTATGGAGGACACTGATTTCTGTTGGGATATCATATCACAACAGCCATTGCATCCTCCATGCAATTTGCATTGCACTGTCCCCATAGAAATATGGGCCTTCACAATTATAAACTGGCTCCTTTCAGTTTATTTATGTATTGTATAAGAGCAAAGAATACTGTAAGCACCTCACAAATATTGAAGAGGGGGCATTGCTTAGAGTAATTGTTATTTTTGGGCTATTTTATAAGTTTACATTTGAATTACTGCATTAAACTCACTGTAAAAAAAATCCTCTAAAAGAAAGGTCACAAGACTCACTTTCTGCTATGAATGCAGACAAAAAAAAAGTCACAAAATACAAAGTTAAAAGGACACTGGCAGGATAAAAGTCATATTTTTTAAGTGGATGTCATTTCCTTAGCTACTAATAACACTAGATTTATAAGACTGAGAAAGGAAAAGGTAATTTAATTTTCACAATTTGTGTTGTATATTGCCAAAGGTCAGTCTCTTCACAGCACAGTATCTACCTGCATCTGATAGTATGTAAATCAATTCACAAACAATTCCACAAAAAGAAAAATAGCTTTTAAAAATAATCTAATTACACAATTTATAAGGGATAGGAGAGATGCAGCTTCATAAAGTATTCAGCCTTGGAGTGATACAAAGCAACCATACTGAGCATAGGGCACATCTACACTAGGAACCAGCAGGGCTATGTGTTTAGTAGCATCCAAATGAGAGAAATTGCCAAATATTTCATCTCAGCTGAGCTTCTACAGTAAAAGAACTACTCCAGTAAAAGAACTCTTCCATTTTCTCACAGCAGCTGGAGGTCTTCAGACAGTTTAGAAGTCCTTGATTAATGATCACCACTTCACCCTAAATTATCTTCTCTGATTACAATAAATGCATTTGGGGCTGAAAGAAATCTTATTGCTGTCTGACTACTTATCATTATTAGTGTTATAGTACGTAGATGATAGTACCTAAATGCAAAGAAAATACTTCACTTTGTTGTTCAGTGCTTAAATCGTAACCCTGAAAAGAGCAACCAAAATGTATTATAGCAACCCTCTGATCTGTATTGTGCCTCAGATCATTGTTGAGAAGTGTCAGGGTACTCTAACATTAAATATTCCCTTCTCCACTGAAGAGTTACAGCAGTCAATACAAGCAGTAGGAAAGATGACAGCACAAGAAGACAGTTGTGAGAACTCTTGGCAGCAGTTGCACTTGGCTGCAAATGGAAAGAATGAACCTAGAGAGAAGCCAGTGCTGCTGGAGTGCAGCAAGAGTACATAAGCAAGGCACAAGCACATTAAAGCGGTTCACAGTATTGTTGCAAAGCATAGCTGGATCAAGACAGAATGAGAGGCACCAGAACAGAACTAATCCTAAAAGAAGAATACAGAAGAAAATGCACTGCACTAAAGAGACGACAAGCTGAAAGTCTGGTGCTCCATATTGTTCCTTCACTTTTCAACAGAGCGCTAGTTCTTCTAGTAATAATTATATCTACTATAGACCCCTATTGGAAAGCATGGGCATTTCAATTCACTTGAACAAACACTTACATCAGAATCATAGAATATGCTGAGTTGGAAGAGACCCAAAAGGGTCACTGAAGTCCAGCTCCCGGACCAGCACAGAACAGCTCCAAGAATCACACCATGTGCCTGAGAGCATTGTCCAAATGCTTCTTGAACTCTGTCAGGCTGGTGCTGTGACCACTTCCCTGGGGAGCCTGTTCAGTGCCCAACCACCCTCTGGGTGAAGAACCTTTTCCTAATATCCAACCTAAACCTCCCCTGGCACAGCTTCATTCCCTTGGGTCCTGTCACTGGTCACCAGAGGGAAGAGATCAGTGCCTGCCCCTCCCCTTCCCCTCATGAGGAAGTTGTAGTCTGCAACGAGGTCTCCCCTCAGTCTCCTCCAGGTTGAAAAAAAACAGTTGTCTTCAGCCACTCCTCTTATGGCTTCCCCTCTAGACCCATCACTATCTTCACAGTTCTGCTTTAGATGTTACTGATAGCTTTATATCTTTTTTATATTTTGGTTCCCCAAACTGCACACAATACTCAGGGTGAGGCTGCCCGAGTGCAGAGCAGAGCAGAGCGGGAAAATCCCCTCCCTCACCCAGCTGCCGATGCTGTGCTTGATGCATGGCATGGACACGGTTGGCCCTCCTGGCTGCCAGGGCACTGCTGATTCATATTCAACTTTCCATTGACCAGGACACCCAGGTCCTTTCCATGGCTGTCTCATCTCACTCCCCGCTCTGTCCCCATACATGCAGGGTTGCCCCATCCAAGGTGCAGAATCCCACGCTTTCCCTTGTTAAACATCATTTTGCTGCTGATAGCCCAGTGCTCTAATTTTTCTCTGCAGAGCCTCTCTGCCTTCAAGTAAACAGCTCCTTCCAATTTTTTGTATCATCTACAAACTTATTTAGTATACCTTTGGGTCCTGCGTCCAAGTCATTAATGAAGATGGTGAACAGAACTGGCCATAAGGTGGAGCTACCAGTCTGTTGTCACCCCAGTCACTGTAACCCTTTGTGCCAGACCTGCCAGCCAGCTGGTCACTGATCACATTATGTGTTTATCTAGTGTGGGCTGAACATTTTGTCCAGAAGGATCTTGTGAGAGAAATGAGGGCCTTTATTCAACTGACAGGATCATGGAGAAATTGTGGGACAAGCCACAAGGTGGAGGACCTCTGTTAAGTGCTCGGGTGTTAAAAGAGCACGTACGTCAGCACCTCACTTTAAAACAGAAAATTTGAGGAAAGTGCCAAGACTTAGACTTAGAAAAATACCTGGTTTATGAAAGAGTGAGTTGCACCCACTCAGAAAGAGACAATGTAGCAAACCTCTGCAAATGCAATAAAAATAAAGCTTCTGTCCAAAAGACCCATTCTGATTCTAAACAATTAGTCCAGTTGCTGGTTACAGAGCAAAAACTAAAGAAATCTGACTACAAGTAAACTGATACCTAGGAATGTTCTCAGTCTCCTAATCTCATAGCATTGTCTCATATTTTGCTTTTAAATAGATATTTTAATAGGAAAGCGATTTCGAAAATGAAAAATTACAAATTGCTGCTTTGCAAAACTTAATGCAAACATTTTTGAGATCCTGTAAGTTCATCATGTCTATGTAAGTAAAGAAACAATTTCACCAGAGGCTAAGGTTTGCATTCAACAAACACTTAGTTAAAAAATACATGAAAGTAAATTAAATTCTGTGGAAAAATAAACACATTTTAAGTGTTTATTTCTTTCATAGTTCAGTTAATTCATGTTATTCAGAGAAGGCATGTTTCTTTCCACTGCCTGTATTGGGCATTCTGATTCTTTAAGTATGAGACAGCTGTTTTCTTTGAGGAACTGTTTAAGACAGTTAAAAGTCTGCAGTTAATTGACTGGTCAGATCTGTAGGACTCCCTCAGAGGTTGTAAAATATTCTTCTACATTTGTTACATTAATGCCTAGTTTATCCTTGCAAAGAAGCAAAGGATGTTTCCTGCTTAAGTTAGAAATCTGTTTTGTAATCAATTATGTGAGTACTTTGAGTTCTGAGCAGGGACTGGCATTGTCCAGGATAAAAAAATGGAAGACTGTATTTGATTTATTATGTTCTTGTAATAACTGTTCTTACTGGAACAGACAGAAAACAGGCATGTTTATACTGTGAGACTAGAAATGAAAAATAGTACCAGAAGTATGAAGAAAATGACACGCATCCATTATTATACTACATGAAACAGTCTCGAGATATTAATAATTTTCCAACTGTTTACTTATGTTCTTAGAATTTTCCTCATGAATGTACTTGAGATTTAGCTCTCCAGTGTTGCTAAGAAAATTTACATAAACACTGAGCTCTCGAAGGACTTCTCAGATGTTAGTAATGAAAACTTGGCCAGCATCCCCACTATCAGATTTTGGTAAAGTAAATACAAACACTGGGTTTTTTTTTAAAAAGAGAACTGAAATGTTATTTGCATAGTTATGTAGCAAACTGCATGCAAGTTATTAGAGTCATTATTTTTTTAAAATGAGAATTTTGTTTTATGGAAAAGCATAGGTTATTATTAGCTGTCTTTACTGAACCAGTAGACAGTGCTTTACAAGCAGGTAGTTCTCACCAACATCAACTTCTTTGACAAAAAGAAAAGTTCCAAAACAACAAAAAAATGATAGGCAAAAAGTAGTTCTAGTTATTGCTATGTCTTGCTAACCTCATCACATATTTGGAAGTTCAAATCTCCCAAGTCTTTTCTAAAAAAGCATTTCTATGTTACATATCTATAATCTGTTTATCAGTCTAACTCAGCCGTTTTGAAGGGTGAGGTTTTCTTAATGCCTTATATCAGAAATTAAAATATATTATTTCCAGTGTTTTCTATTATTTTACTATACAGTACCTGTTAATTCACATAACAGTTTTCAGAAAGAAATTTGATTCCTTTCTTGAAAAGTAAATCATATGTAGGCACATAATTATCTCTGAGGATGTAGTCTATAAGAATCCTAGTTTCCATGAAGAAAACCAAAAACTTGGGCATTTAGAAAACAACAGAACTTTGAAATGCCTAAGATACTTTTTGAAAATCAGGTTTATGCATGAGGCTGGATTTTAATGGGAATATATTTAGATATTCTTCAGTTTTCTGAGTGATCTAGATCAAGATTCTCTCTCTTGCCATGATAGAAAAATAGCTACATGTGGGCAAAAATTAATTCAGGTTTTATTAATTACGTATTTTTTGATCAAGAAAACTTTATTTAGAATTATCCCATTTTCCTGATAGAATATGAAGTGAATCTAGATTACTCTAGATTAACGAACTAAGCTTTAAATTGAGACAAATCCCACTTTATATCACTTATATTCATTGTCTGAACAGGAAAAGAATTTTAAAAAATCTCTATTTCCTTCATATTTTCTTTTTTACTTGAACTGAAGGTCAATTATATATAAGCTGGCTAATAATAAAATTTGGACCCTGTATTTCAGTTATATCTTTGAGAAAAGGATTAATAAAAATGCTGATACATGGAAAAAAAATACCAATTTTCTCTGAGCATAAAAACTTAGGACTCTTTATAGTATGCTTCATTGCATCTTTGGAAATCATTTTTACAGCACAGGGAAAAGATCTTTCTGTATATTGTAGGCATTTATGAGGGCATAGTAACTTACAGTGGCTACACAGAGTTAAATTCTACAGTGATGTAACACATGGCCTTATTTATTTAGTACGCCAAATAAAAGCTGCAAGAAAATTATCTTTTCCCTGTAGCCAAAGACACAGAATAACATTAGGTAGGATCTTAAGTCACTCTTTAATTACTCAGGCTTCATCATTACAAAAAAATCATGCGATAAGAATGTGTCGCGCTCATGCAAAACATGTCAGAATTTTTCTTGCGGGAAAAATGACACGGAAGCTACATAAAAGATAAAAAGAATTAATGGAAATGTCGCTGGAATGGATTTTAGATATTCTGTAGAATTTACAACTGGTGTGTATAGGTATAATTATCTGGCTATCTATATGTGGTGGGTTGACCTCAGCAACAGCCAAACACCTCCCAAGCCTCTCACTGACTCTCCCACAGGACTGGAAGCGAAAGAAGAAAGGAAGGCTCAGGGTTCAAGGCAACGACAGTATACAAAACTGGCTTCTTTAAACATTCCTATACAAGTCTACGTAAGTATCTAGTCAGTAAACTGACTTTTTCTTATTTCAAGTTCTAGGCAACCCACTCGTTATCAGCAGAAATGGCAGCAACTGAAACCTGGAAAAAACATCAGCAAGACTATTATAGTACAGTGACAAGTACTGAACTACTCAACAGCCAGAAAACTGGTCTAGGAAGGATTTATTTTTATTTAATTCAGAAATATTTATTTTACATGAAAACTAGCTTTTCAAATATATTTACATTATTTTGGTTTCTTTGCAAGTTAATGGTGCTTTAAGAGTTGTGTAAATATAATAAAAAATGTAACCAGTTTGTTCAAAGACAAGGATTTAGAAAAGAATCCTGACAGAGATTAAGCAGCTAATAGAAAATTCTCTGTAATAGAATCTGAGACAATTATAGTACCAGTGATTGAATAACCCATTCACTTACCCTTTTAAAGGATTGAAAGAAAGAAAAGAATTTTACAAGCTGAAAAATTTTAGATATTAAATGTAGCATATTAAATTAAGATCCTCCCTTTCATCCTGCAAAATGCTTTATAGCAAATGCTCCATCTCATTCATATTTAAATTATATGAGGTCATGGCAACCTTAGAAAAAGTCAGAATTAATGTAGTTTCTTTAAATGTTTGCAAAATGCAGGTTATGTCAAGGTCCTCAAGTCTACCAAATTTTCAGATCAGCATGGATCCAAGTGACAAGAAATCTTTCTATTGCAGACTTTACAACTGAAAATACAAAATTCTTTCACTGGCTTCAGTTTGACATATACTTCTGAGTCTGCTATTACACAGTCTTTCCTTTCAGATTAGCACCTGTAGCTAATAGACACTATGCCATACTCAAGGCAAAATGGAAACAAATACTAAAAAAAATTGATATTTTTTAAAAACACAAAATTTTTTTCTTAATCTGTGTCGCTAGATTTAAAAATAAATCATTGAATTATAAAGTCTTGTAGAAAAAGAAGAGTATTGCTTTGTCACATCAAATTTCTATGATGTAATCCTCAGCACGTTAAAACAGAAGGAAAAACCTACAAATTAAAAGATAAAAATTTCCCCATTTATGACTTTTTTTTTCTGATAGACAAATAAAACATGTACTTAAATTTATGTTTATTTTTAGATTTTGATGCACACATTTATATATTTTATAACTTCAAATAATTTAATGATTATTTGATTTTCAGTTGATTCTGATGTAGTTCTTACGTTCAATCAAAAAAAAGAAAGAAAAAGAAAGAAAGATTGAATATATAATGCTCTTCAAGTTATAATGTATAATAAGACTATTAAGTTTGATCACAGTTTTGAAAATTAAGGATGTTTCTTTTTAAATAACCCGAGTTATTTCATATCCATATAAATTTTGTACATCCTTTCAGATTATCCATGCTCACGTAATTGTCTCCTTCTAAAAATAAGTTTTTATGCTTCTTGATATGGTTGTTAACGAATATGTTTTTCTCTCTGGAACTTGATACTTTAGAAAAATTATGTTAGTGGCACTGTGTACACTAAGATTTAATTCAGGACTTCAATAACTTCATTTATTTGAAGTCCTTTCTCTGGGATTTGGATAGATTGAAAAAATTCTGTAAAGATGGGACCACACTGGAATACACAAAAATAGGATAAACTCAGTTACTCACATTTTGGAGATGTCTGTTGTCCTCAAACTGATCTAATACTCTTTATCTTTGATGATGGACAGCAGGACTTTACCATCATAAATATATGTGTTCAATCAGACAATTTTTAAACATTCAAGGTATTAATCCTAAATTCTGGTATAAGGAAAAAGGCTTGGTTACACTCAATATTTATTACTAAATACATTTTGTAGAAGATCTTCCTATATTTTAATTATGCAGCATATAGGCAGGTACAACAATGCTCTATCTTCACTTTTCAGAAATTACAGAAGTAAAATCATGTTACTGAAGTTTACCATATGTGTCTTTAAGACTTATAAAAATATATAAAATTTAATTTATCAAATCAAATAAATTTGAAGATCAGGTGTTTTTTTAGCAGTGGTTCTATTCCTTTAGATGTTAGCTCTGATTAATTAGTAGAGGCTTACTTCCTTCCAATGATTCTCCAAATCAACATGCTTTAGCAAAATAAAAATGTCAGAATGCTAAAAACAGAACAGTCACCACGAATCCAAGATAAAACAAATGGGCACAGATTCTGGAGAAGTCTGGCAACTGGATTTAAGAAAAAGAGCTATTTTTTAAGAGTAATCTGGAACATAGGAAAGGGTGCTACAGAAAAGGAAGATATAGGAGTAAAAGCCTGGAAAACAAACAGCTATTTATTAAGGATAAGGCAGAGTAAGATAAGCGATGCAAGGCTTTGAAGCATTAGGTGACTTACAGAAGTTTAAAGTAGGAAATATGATTTAATACCATGGGAGTACAAGGTTGGCACTGTTTTACTGTACTTGAAATAAAACAAAGGGGTAACAGAGAAGGAAGTGCATTTAGTTAATTTCTACTTTGGATGTATTCATGTGTGCATGCACAGTAGTCTCTGAAGAACCAACATCGATACTGGAATTACAGGTGAGATGGCGAGATCCATAAAGTGATTTACTAGCAGAAAAAGCCTGTATTCTGACTAAAATGTTTTTCACAACATTGAAGCACTCGTACGAGTGAGTTGTTGCACATTGTGTGTTACATAAATGGCCAGAAAAAGCCCAAACAAATAAAACAATAAATAAAACAGGAAAGGCTTAGAGACCAGATAATGAAAAGTTATTGCATTCTCTAGAAAAAGCAAAGATTCCTCCTAAAAAGCCAGAATTTCTCTTCTTTGGAACCATTCCTTATTGGTAACAGATCCACCTGGAAGATTTCTTCTTGATTTATAAAAGATGATGTGCCAGAGGAAGGATGTTTCTGAAACTAGTCTAAGTTCAAAACACGTTATACTGTCTTGTACCTGGGAAGAGCTTACAGACTACTCTTAAAAATACCTGCTGAGACTCAGATGCAAAGTGAAAATATGTCAAGTTCCTAAAACTCAATTATGGCTTATAAATGTCACTAAAAGAAAAGTGTACACTGATTTGGTTAAAAAAATTCCACCGCTTACTAATTTAACATCTTCTGTTTCTGCATTTTCCTTCGAAGACATTTTATTTCAATTATTCACCAAGGAAAGATCAGCTCTTAATTTTGTAGGCAATGAATGTTAACACTTCGGAAGGGAAAATTTGAAAATCTCGACAGATCTTATCAGAAAAGATAAAAATAAATCTTAAATACATTATTCAAGTCTGTATTTCTTCAATTATGGATGTTAGACAATTTCATACCACACTGCATTTGAGGGGTTTGGTTGGTCTTGGTTTTGAATAGGAAACTCACTGTCAGGAACAGTCATTTCTCTGAAATAACTTAGTGTGGCCATAGTACTTCCTCTTATCCATTTTTACCCCTTCTCATTTCTAATGATCTCATCTGAATGTAGTTTTTTCTCTAATCACTTCTCAGCTATGCAAGAGTTTAAAAGCATATTGGTATCTTCTCTTTCGATGTTAAACTGTATACTGAACTTTATAAAGTCCTGTGAAGAGGTCGTTGATAGCAGGGCCAAACATTTTTATTTTAAGCCCTGTGTATATACACTGACAATAATTTTATTTTCACCTGAGAAAACTTCACTAAGCTCAATTCCATTGAAAAGTTCTCTTTAATGACAACACAGAACAAAGTTACAAACCATGCATTCATTCCTATCAGTCTTCGAGCTTTCAAATTAAATATATATACAGGGAGAGAGTAAATAGCTGTGGAAAATAAGGAAAGATCAATATATTCACTAAGGGAGTAAAAAGATAAAATTTTATGCAGGTGTGTGGTCTAACCCTGGCCAGAAGACACAGCCCCCCACAGATGCTAGCTCACTCCTCCTCCATGGGACAATGGAGAGAATCAGAAGGGTAAAAGAGAAAACTCATGGATTGAGATATAGTTCAATAGAAAGAGCAAAAGCCGTGCACACATGCAAAGCAAAACAAGGAACTCATTCACCACTTCCCACGGGCAGGCAGGTGTTCAGCCATCTCCAGGAAAGCAGCATTCCATGCAACAGCGGGAAGACAAACACCATCACTGAACGTCCCCCCCACTTCCTCCTTCCTTCCCCCTCCACAGCTTTCATTGCTCAGCATGGCACCATAATGGTGTGGGATATCCCGTTGGTCTCTTGGTGTCAGCTGTCCCAGCTATGATTCCTCCCAAATTCCTGTGCATCCTCAGCCCCTGGGGTGACGGGACAGTGTGAAAAGGAGGAAAGGCCTTGGCACTTGATAGCTAATACATTGTGTGTTACTAATACTGGTTCGGTCACAAACCCAAAATACGGCACCATATAAAGTACTATAAGAAAATTAATTCTATCCCAGCCCAAAATAGCACAACAGGTAACTTAATCTGGTGCAGGGGAGAGCTGTTAGAAGAAAATGTGCAGTTCTAGTCTGGCCCCTCAGTAGCATCAGTCTTACTGACATCCTTAGCCAAGGTGGATAAAGGGCATCAGAAGCACAGCTTCTCACACTTCAGACGTGAGACACAATTCTTTGACCTTAGTTTGCAGAGAATTAAAAATTCTGGTGTACACACATAGCTCATCCACAGGGACAGAAGGCAAAAGCAAACATGACGCGACAAAGTATGTCATGTTGCTTAAGGTTAGTATTGACCCTGTGATGGTAACCATGATACAGGAACCTTACTAGAAGCTAAAAACATTACAAGCTTTCCTTTCAATAATCAGCTAGTAAAATCTTTTATCTATTTTTTTCATCCTTTTTCTCTTAGATATTTTCATCAGCCAGCATATGGCCTTAGATGATTCACATAATTTTAGGGTACAGAAAAGGCCACTCTTGTTTTCAGTATTTGAGTGCCTTCTCTTAAAAAACACATTCCTGCTCAGTGTGGATCTAGTTCATGCAAAAAAGGCACTGTCTTACTTTTATAATAAGGCATCATACCAAGTACTTCTGTGTGTTTAAATAAGCTATAAAAAGCAAAAAGGATGTATGTTGTTAGTCGATGTATGCTATTGCATATATGCTGCAAAACCACTACTATAAATAGAACATTAATTTCAATTTAAAGAATAAAATAATTCCAATAAGTACAGTTGATTCAATTAAATCTTTAGTAGTTTATTTTTTTATATTTTTACTGGGCCTTATTATTAAAGAATCAGAGCCTGGTAGTTGAAATGAATTTAGTGAAGAAATCAATATTTGATATTAAATGTGCTAAAAAAAAATTTGATTGCTTTTTAAAGAAAAGTGTACTCAGACCAAACAAGCTAACAATATTCATTCTACGTACTGTGTGGCTCAGTTAAATAGTCTACATGTAAAAAAAAAATTCAAGATCTGATCATGTCTACAAAACCAGTCTCCAGCCTCTGAGTAGTTTTTTCTTCTCCATTGCCTCAGAAAAGTATGAAAAAATGAGCAGAAATCCATTAGCTGTTTCTTCAGTTCTTAAACTTCTTGGGACAAAACTGGTTTTTCATTTATACAGGTTAAGAAAAGGAAGAGAGCAGGTATCTGTGTTCCATATTTACTGAATTCAACAACATGATCAACATAACTTTTTAGACCAATATTTACTGAAGCTGATGTCTTTGGCTAAGGAATGGGGCTTGTTGCCCACATATAAACGCATGGTAATACCACAGTATGTAATACCCCCTTCCTCCTTTCTTGTCCTTACTCTCACGGATTTTAAAGGTAAACCTGAGAATAGGAATAGATATAGTAAGGGTTATGAACAGGGCTGTATTTCACTCTGCTCCCAAAGTCTGTTAAGGATTAAGGCAGCTAAAGTTGTGTCAGCTGTCTCAAATGATCAGTTTCTGGATTTTTGCTGCGCTTGTAAACGCAGAGCTTCATGAGTCACGGAGTTACAGGAAGATGTCCTGTAATATATATTTTAGCCTTGCTTATTGTTGTGGAGAAAATCTGAAAATTTTAAATGACAAAAACAATAAAAGTGGAATAAAAGGGAAAAAAATGCAGTAAAATACTCAGAACGAAATTCAAACCTATTCAACATCCAGTTTTTGAGCTGTTAATTTTTGCAATGTATATTCAGTGAAACCTTGTTAAAGCAGCATGAGGGACTCCTTGTGCATAACATGACAGCACTGAGATTATGTCCAAAGCAAAGGAGAGCTAGTAGTCGGCTTCAGATAGCTGTGTGAAACTGAAATTTTCTGTGCCAGGAACAGTCAGAGAAGACAGTAGGAAAGCAAAGGATTGTGTGATGAAAAATACTGCTAATATACTTCAGAAAAAGAACTAAGGGACAGAGCACTTTCAAGACAGATGTTCTGACTTATGGACAAAACAAACAAATCTGCTATTTGCTTCTTACCGTACTCAGGAAAATAATGAGACATGTACTTCCGTTAAATAAAAGAAAAAAAAGGTTATTTCAGTGTCAGTTTATATTCCTTGTGAAAGTGTACACAAACCTGAAGAAAGACTCACTAAATACTTAGACCACAGTAGAAACTAATCACAGATAATATAAGGAAAATTAACATGTTAATAACTGAAAGTTTTCTGTGATAAGAAAAAAAAACATTGATATTGCATGCAAGAATAGATAATTAAAGAAATTTTTTTTTAATCTTTTAATATGAGAATGGCCATTCTCAAGATTGAGGATTACATGACCTACTAATTGGTGAATCTTCTAGTATGCTAAATATACTATTCAATCAAATAATTGATATTTACAATTTTAAATATTGACTTAATTACTGGATTAAAAAACTGTATGAAATCTAAGAACACATTTACAGGATACATTTCAGTGCAAAGAAAAAGTCAAAGGAAAAATGTATTCTTGGTGACAATTCAACCTTTGAAAACAAACAGCCAAAAAAAAGAGAAAAATCACAGTCTTAAAAAGCAGCATGCTTCCATACATAATGCCATGAGATATTGCCTCACACAACCTTAATAAAAGATGCTATATGACCATACTTCAGTCCTGTATGTAAACTACTGGTTTAGCTGATTATCAAAATCAAAGTATGCGAAACGAAACACTCTCAATCACACTGCAAAATTTAACTAAAAGTACATTAATGTTCTCTTGCTTTCTGCTTTGTATTTGTTGTCTATTGATAAAATACTAGTATGTGCTGGGTTTGTATCACCAGGGTTTGGTAGCAGGGAGCCTACAGGGGTGGCTACTGTAAGAAGCTGCCAGAAGCTTCCCCTGCTGTCTGACAGGAACAATGTGAGCTGGGGCAGCCAAGGCAAAGCCCACCAGTGACAGAGTAGCACCTCTGGGATAATGTTATTTAAGAAGGGTGAAAAAACTGCCCTGCAATGGCAGACAGAGAGAAGAGGGAGAATATCTTGACCAAGGGCAGTGCAGGATGGGGAGGAGGTACTCTGCATGCCAGAGCAGAGATTTCCCTGCAGCCCATGGTGCAGACCCTGTGACCCTGGCTGTGCCCCTCAGCCTGTGGAAGTCCATGGTGGAACAGCAGATGTCCACTGGCAGCATGTGGAGGACCCCACACCAGAACAGATGGATTCCCAAAGGAGGTGACGGTCCTGGCAGGACCTGTGCCCCCACGGAGAAAGGAGCCCCTGTTGGAGAAGGTTTACTGGCAGGATTTGTGATCCCATGGGGGATCTGTGCTGGAGCATTCTGTTTCTGAAGGAGCACCCTCCACAGAACAGACCCATGCATGGAAGGGAGCAGGGGAAGTCTGTGAGGAGTCCTTCCTCTGAGGAGGAAGGAGAGGCAGAGACACATGATGAATTGATTGCAAATCCTATTCCTGGCCCCCCTGCATTGCTGGTGAAAGGAGAGGTAGAGAAAATAAGGAATGAAGTTGAGCCCAGGAAGAAGGGTGGGGCGGGGAGGGATGGTGTTTTAAGAGTTGGGTTCATTTCTCATTACCCTCTTCTGATGTCACTGGTTTTAAATTTTAATAATATCCACAAGTCAAGTCCATTTTGCCCATGATGGTAATCAGTGAGTGACCTCTCCCTGTCCTTATCTCAGCCTACAAGACTTTCCTTATATTTTCTTTCTCCTGTCCTGATGAGGACAGGAATGGTAGAGTGACTTTGGTGGGCACATGGCATCCAAGCACAGTCACTACATAGTGAAATTTAGATTCTTTCATAAAAAGGAATATTCAGGAGTGGTCCATCAAAGTCTTTAATTTTAATTACTTTCAACATTTTATCACAATATTTACCAGTGGTGTTTTCCAAAACAAGTTTGGGGCACAGCTGGTACTAAACGCTTCATCACAAATGCTTTTGGATCCATCATCCTTTTTTATAGATAAAGATGAATTCGATGCAGCAAAACAGGAATAAGCAGTTTATTGTTACAACACTGATGCACACAGTGACATAATATTCACTGGCTGTATCACTAGCCCTACTTACGAGTCACCAAAGAATTCTCTGTTGCATACTAAATGCCTCAGCCACACTGTGCTTTGTCTCATAGTTAATATTTGGTGCTTCTAAATAATGCATGTGAACACCAGTAAACATGAAACCCAGGGAAAACTACGGCAGAAATTGAGTTAGTGTTTGCTAACATCAAAATTAGGTTTTATGTGGGTTCTATTTCATTTCCAAATATACCTTTATTCACAGTTATTTTTAACTGTATTTAGGATAGAATAAATCCTATTTTCCAGATAAAGTTGTTGTAATTACTGGTGTAAAGACCCTACATTTATAACAGATGCGATACACATTTTATATACTTTTACCTTATTGCCAAAAATGCACTCTGCTGGAGCATTTATCATGCAATTTCACCTTTTATTAAACAAATATAAGTTAAAAATATAAGTGCATTTTATAGCCTCAACTTTATGGTGTATGTCTAGTATTCACAAAACTCAAAGATGCAAAGATGAGATGCTATGCAGAAGTAATGAAGAAAGTTTTGCAATGATACTAAGCAAAACAAATATTCTCAAAATGTAATCACTATATAACATTTTATTGGTGAGTCCAGCGAGAAGACTAATGTTCAGTCCATAGGACTGACCATTTGCTATTATTAGACCAATTTCATAGGTGTATTCAAGTAATTTGATTGTTTCAGCAAATATTTTTGATAGAAGATATTTAATCAAAAATAATAATAAGCAGATATGTGAGCTGTTGTTTTGCCTCATACTAATCAACTGTTCAATAATCTGTCACTTGACTAAATATCCTTTCTGGTTCCTCCCTACATATTTCTTGAGAAATTTGAAAGAAAGTGCAGAATGATCAGCTAGTGTTTCATGAAGATAGGGAAGAAGGCATAAATTTCAGTGTGAAAGACAGCCCCAATTTCCCCACCACCTGACGGTGATCAATGTGCCTTTCAAAGCCACGGCACAAAGACCAGGCTTTTATTCCATATGATAACATCTGAATTTTGATGACATTCTGTTGTTTCACTAAAGAGATGATTACTAACAGAGAAGCTAGTGAGTACACTGAACAGGCTGAATAGATGTGCCACATGCAGAAACACATCACTTTCGACCAGTGGACAAAGGGAAAGCAGTAAAAAAGAGTGTTTTGGATTTTAGAAAAGCTTTTGATATTACCTCTCACAGCATTCTGTGAATAAAATGTCCAGAATACAGCGAGAGATGCACACAACATGATGGGTGAACACCTGGCTGAAGGGTCAGGATCCAGGAACTACAGTAAATGAGGTAACACCTCTCTGGTGGCCAGTCACTAGAAGTGACATACTCTGAAAGCTTGCTGATAAGCCTGCTTGACCTCAAGACGTGAGCTGTCTAAATAGTAACTGGAAAAAAAGAAAATATTGATAATACATGGCATAGAATTTGTGTTGTACGGAGCTTGTGAGTAATATTTTTTCCACCTTTCATAGCAGAAGGCCCTGCACAACTTAAATTCCAAAACAGCGTTCTTCTTCTTCTCATCCATTTGATGACACTCATATTTGACAGTGGATTTCAGCGTCCCGTTGGAGAGCTTAGTGCACACACACTTTGCTTGCTTTCTTACGTAGGCACCCTGAGGACAAACAATTAATTAATAGGGAGCTTGTTCAAAGGAAGTGCTTTCAAAGTGCTTCTTCCTATTGTAATTCTTTATAGATTATCAATTTGAACCTTTTGGACCATCACAGTGTTGCACAATAACCTTCCTTCCTCTTCTCCCCTGTCACCAGCAAGCAGCATAGCTGTCAAGAGACAGAATGTTCAAATTGTTCCTAAAATAAAATAAATCAAAATAAAATAAAGCATCCTTTTAGGTAGAGCTTCTGGGGAAATATCTTCTGGCTGCCCTGTTTCTTTATCACCTGGGGAAAGACCTGGTTTCTAAAGCTAGAGATGGACGGCTTGCTACAAGAAATTTTAAAGTAAAAAAAAAAAAAAAAAAGGAAAGAAAAAAAAGAACCATGACACTGAGGTAGACAGATGATCTCAAACCTCTCTGCGATTAACTGGATACAGAAGAAAATGGAAGAGCAACCTCAGACTATTTTTTCAAAGTGATTTATATGGTATATTAAACAGCAGGAAAATTGTTTCTAGAAAAATCCTTTGGAGAAAGAACATGTACTCATATTAGTGTTTGGTACACTACTGCAGCACATTAATATCCAGGGTGGCAAATACAGGACTAGGATTGCAGTTAATGAAATTATGCCATAAAATAACTATTTCCTTTAATTCCCAAGATGTAGTTGTTTTTATTTATTTATTTAAAAAAAAAAAAAAAAAAGTTGCAGAATCTCATTCTCTCACCAGACTGAGACCCTGTACTTTTAGGATAATCTCACAGCAATACCTTCTCAGATGCTGCATCTGATAATATCCATGCCCTTCTCCCATGTCATCAGTCTTTACTGTTTGTAAGCGAGTGCTACAGTGGCATCTTCTGGCATACAGAAGAATTAATTGCCTTCTTGCAGTGAAAAAACATTGCTATTTAGAAAGGTAAGTTAAGAAACGAGACTAAAGAACTGAAAAAAAAGCACCTGCTGTTCTTCAATTATGCTGTTTAGAGCAATTGAAACAGTAATGAATGGTGAGAAATTAAAATCCACTTCTTTGCTAAGTGGCCGTTTGGACACAGGAGTTTATGTGTGAGGCAACTGCTTCTAAGGCTTTTAGTATCCTACATAATGACTTATAATTATTTCAGTTGACATAAAATGACAAATGGTAGTTAATTAGAAAAAGGAAGGAGCAATAAAAAAGGAAGAAAAAAGGCAATAGATAGCACTAACTAAAAGAGAAATAAAATCTGATTGTTCTCTTTTTGAATCCATATCTAAACACTTTCTTTTACATTTCATGAGTTACATTTCTTAGAAATTGCTACACATTAAAATAAATTAATGTTTATGGATTTGGGGATGATGAGAGTTGTTAATGAACTGAATATTCATATTACATTTGAAATTTTACTAGAAAACTACTTCATAACTTCATAAAAATGTTACTGAGCTCACAGTTTTTAATCACAATCTCTTTAACTGTATATTTTCCTTTTCTGTGATATATTCTGTGTCATTATGCATCACACGTCTTGCTCAGTGCATTCAAGTAAGTGAATCTCGAGAAGCAGAAGCAGCAACTTCCTCAGTCTACTTGTGGAAGTCTTAAAGGGCACACAGGTTCTGAACACAGGTTGTGAGAAGTTACATTTTTTTTCCAGTATCTATTGAATTTTTCCCTTTTTTGTGGAAGTTGTTAACACCGGTATCAATCACGGGGCCATATTTCACAATGTAAAGCTACTTGGATTTTGGTAGCTGGTGATTGTCTCAAAGGACCTAATGTTGAATCTATCAAAATACTTGGCACAGGAACAGGAGCAGCTGGAGTCCTGAGTGTACATAAGCAGATCTACAAGCAAACACTTGGTAACTTACTGCAGACAGAGCTGTAGAAAAACAGCTTTTGCCCTCTGACAGGCCAAACCACTGCGTGTGTGTGTGCAGCAGTAGACTCTCAGCTGAGTCCACAGGACTGGCCAGAGAGCTGGCTCATGACCACAAGGGACTAAGCTCTGCCTGTCCCCTTGGCCCTCCTTCCAAAAGTGATTCCTTCTTGATAAAGACAGGATTCCCCTGTGGCATCTGACACATCAATGCCCAGTGTGCAATTGCACTGGGTTTATGTGCCCTGGTGCTGGCAGTGGGGGCTGTAGGGGTGGCATCTGTGAGGAGAGAGTGGGACGCCTCAGGGAAAATGTGTGTGACACAGGCATTTTCAGTAGGATTCAGCAGATTCATCGCAGGGCACTGCTTTAGCCCCACCAGTCAGGACTGGGGTGCCTCAAGGAAAATGTATTCAATAAAGGACAAAATTCTGCTTATCACTGAGAAGGAGGAGGTGAGGGTGTTGAAGTGAGAGAAACAACCTTGTGAACACCAAGGTGAGGGAAGAAGGAGAGAGAAGAGGTGCTCCAGGCACCACAGCAGATACTCCCCTGCAGCACCTAGAGAGAAGATGATAACCACACTGCAGCCTGTAGAGGACTCCATGCTGGAGCAGGTGGATGTGCCTTGAAGGAAGCTGCAGGTTTTGGAGAAGACCCATGCTGAAGCAGGGAAGAAAACGTGAGGAGGAAAGGCAGCAGAAAGGAACTGTTATGAACTGGCTTCAATTCCCGCTCCTTGTTATCCTTGCACCACTCGGTGCCAGAAGGAGCCAAAGGAGCTGGGAATGAAGCAGTGAAGTAGATTGAAAAGAAGTGGGTGATGGGGGTGAAGCTGTTTGGACTTTACTCAATCTATTTTAAGTGGCAAGAAATTAACTTTCTTAAAACGGAGTCTTTTCATTTTTGTGATGTTAATGGGTAAGTGATTGTCCTGATTTTAGCTTGACACAAGAAAGCTTTTGTCTTATTGCACTTTTTTTATTATTTGTTGAGGACAGGGAGTTAGAGAACAGCTGAGTGGCTATCTGGCAACCAACCAAATAAACCCACCACATCTATATTAATATATAGCAGAAGCACATTCAGTTTGTCTTGAAGATTTGGTCTGTATTAAACAGCCTCATTTGTGGTTCAACTATAGTGGCAAGAAGACATACAGCTCCAGAGGATGGGCAAGGTGGGCAGAAGAGACCATCTTCTCAGCTAAACTAATTCGCAAATGATAGTAAGTACTCTTAGTTTGCCTATATTTGAGGTGTGTCTAGGTGTCTTATGTGTCTAAGTCTTGGAACTACCAGAGATAAGCAAATTACAGCCTGGAAACAAACCCATTCATGTTCCTTATTATCTCCACCTAAATATATGAGCAGGCATTTTCAGTTATTGAATACAAAATCCCTGATGTGCACCTTTAATTAGCAAACCCTTAAGAAATAAAAAATGTTTTAATAAATCTCAAGGTCTTCTGCAAGTCACAATGTATGATCAATATTTTTGTCTATAACTAGCTTTTGCTGAACAATTTTATTAGGAAATAACGAATAGTCTCTTCCTCTTTTTTTTTTTTCTTTGCAAATGACCGTGTTTTTATATATAAGAAAACAACACAAAAAGTACTAAATTATTATTTTGCAGCTATTTAGCTCATATGTATCTCCTTCCTTTTAGAACTACTGCCATATTCTGGTTTTGCTCCCTGGCATTTCAGAAATAGTGTTTTTTAACAGCTAGCTGTCTCCACTCCAGCAACTGACATATTTTCCAAATGTCACTGTTACAATCCATAAGATTGTCTTAAGTGTTGTACTTTCTACATCATTATCAGCTGAGGAAGTGCCACAAACTGTATTTCTCACATCCCAAAGCTGGTCACAGGATCCACTCTTTGGCCCTGGAGATGGAGATTTCTATTTATGAGTATTTCTATTTAAGACTATGAACATTAGGGACAAAAATGAAAAATGTTGGAAGAGACCTGGTGAAGGTAGTGTACAAACACATTTCTGCATTTCTCTCTGACATCCTTCTCTATTCAGACTTGTTCTCATTCACATATCTCAATCAAACGTTTTCCTCAAAAAAATCCTTTCTTCAGTAGTTTCTTATTCTTAGACATTTTATTTTATCCTATCTCTGTTCTCAAGGCTACATTTTTGCTTCTCCAGGCTAGGTCTCAGAGACATTTTGGCCCTGAATCAAAATTACATCGATTGATTAATGTCCATAGTGTTTAGGGCATTAGTGATAATAAAATAAAAACAAGGGTTTCATGTCCTTTCTAAAAATCTGATCCATCTTTCCATATGATCTCTCCATGTTTATAACAAGCCCAAATCATATGCCTGTATGAGAAATGCAGCAGCCACTCAGGAGGCTCTTAATTTCAGCTTGTGCTGTAAAAGCAGTTGCCTGGGGATGACTGCAGGCAGCATGAACTTGAGAAAGGAATCCAAACCGGAGAAAAGATCCATGTTTCAGAAATGCAATGGACTTGACATAAAAAATGCCAGTGACTACATGGTTACATAAAGGATTCTTTGATGAAGTCTGCGTCTATCGAGCTGTGGTGTAACCCTCTCTTTCTGCAACTGGGTGTATCACAGTGAAGTGGGAGATTTTCCCTTCCTTAAGCACATCTACTGGCCTTGACAAGTGTCTGCTTAATGGGGCTTTAAGTAAGGAAAATAACTCCTGTTAAACATATCTAACCTCACTGCTACCGGCCAATATCTGGCAAAGTTGTTCTAGCTAGCCAACCTCTGAAAACTCAACAACTGGAATTTATGTCCAAATTAATTTATCTAAATGTGGGTATGTAGAGTATAAGGTTTAATAAATCTGAGCTAGCTTCTGCTATAGTCACTGGAAACAGAGTTCATACAGACAAAATAAACCAGTGAGCACATAGAGAAACAGACCCCTGAAATGATCTGCTAAAATGACAGCGTGTCTAAGCAACAGTCCCACCTCTCCAATTAGGTGTCTGCTCTAGTTCTTGCCTAGCAAGAAACTTTTCCATACAGCCTTGCAAAAAAATTTTCCATACATTTTATTCCAGAAACTTAAAATCAGTACTTGTGCCTAATATCGGACTAATTCTAGTAATGAGACATTACAACCCTAAATCAGATTGGAATTATACCAGTGCCTAACCACTTCCCTTTAAAAGAACAAAAGAAAAAGGGAAGTGCACTTGCTGCCTTCCAGATACATTATTTTACAGAATACAGGTCATAACTAGTATTTTAGAATAGTTCCACTCTTTTTTAGGGAACTTCTTTTATGTATATATTTATTTATTTATGTTCACTCAAGTTTTGCATATTTTAAGAACTAGATCTTTCCTAGGGTTCTATCTCCCTTACATATGTGTTCTTGGGGGAAAAAAAAAAAAAAAAAAAGATAGTGCTAAGTTTCTGTAGCAAACAGAAATTAATTGAGTCTCTTTTATCTAAAAGTTAGCAAATGGTTTGAGCATGAATCACTGAGAAGCAGATTAGTCAAGGCATTGGAGTTAAAATCATTAATAGTGGAAGACAAAAATATGAAACTAATCTAATTTAAGTCTCTGCACAGGTTGCAAAGGGAACTCACAAGAGATCACACACACTTTGATTTTCTAAAAGAATATAATAAAGACTGGAGATTCGCGACAGGCCGAAGAGCTAACTTCGACTATAAATCACCTTTGAGTCAATCAAAGTGCGACATTTATCATGGTTACTGTCTGTTTAAGAAATAGAAAGATAACAGTCTGGTATGATTCACAACTTTGAAAAAGGACCAATTCTTTCATAAGTAGATTTAAAAACTGTTGTACAGCTCCTTTTTGATTCAGTGAAATAATTCCTTTTTCATGTAATAGCTATGAAAGTTTTAGTTTGTTGTAGTTCGGCATTTATTTTTGTGTTCAAAATCTAAAAGGAGAAACAGGTCGAAGAGATACCAAGGCAGTTTGATTACAAAACATACGGTGGGATTCACAGACATTCCCAATTTTTCTTGCACCAGTACACATTTTCTCCATCACAGATGATGAAAAACAGGAATGATTTCTTCTCCCAGCCAACTAGGCCTTTCAGACAGCATGAATTCTGTTTTACAGGTCTTATTAGCTGTATCTGCAAGTACCCTGTCTATTTTTTATTGTGAGAACTCATGAGTGACACTGACAATAAGACTATGAAGTACATTGGAAGATACTTAACCCTTATCTAAAAATAAAAATCAAAATTAAATCAGAACCAGAGTGAAAGCAAAAGAACCTAATTTAGGGAAGGGGTTTTCTAACTAACTTTAGATATCTGTACTTGAGCTACTGAAGCTTGTCCTTTTTTCAATCAGTTGAAAGAAATAAGGATTGTAGGGCATGTAGACATGCTTAATGTAGGCCTAATGAACTGTGCCTTCATGTGTTTACTCATTTTCAGTGATACATGTCTATTTCTTTACAGTAATTGTAAAAGAGGTCTAAATTTTTTAGCTTATGAAGAAAATTCTTGTCCCTGTGTCTATCATTATCAAAGTAGGATTGCATTCTAAGGAAAAAAAAGAAATTCGCAGTAGGCTATTGCTGTCCTCCAATATTCATGTTTCGATTTTGAAAGGTAACAGGTAGAGTTTTTACTGTAAGCTTGAAGTAGCTAATCTGATCATTTTAAGGAATTGTTACTAGAATATGATAATAGTTTCAAACTACATAGAGGTTAGCTTTATATTTTCTCTCACTCAAAGAAATAAAACCAGTTAATTTCTACAAAAAAAAAAAAAAAAAAGAAGGCAACTCATTTTGAGGGTTTTTATCAGTAAACTGGAAGAGTAAAAGAATCATCTAGAGCGGATAATAAAATCTATCACAGACAGTATGAGAAATGGAACATCAAGAGTGAGATGCTGCTCTCCCCCTCCCCCTCCAAAAAAAAAAGAAAAATTAAAACGTGGACAGATTTAAAAAGAAAACTTCAAAATTAGGAAGAATTTCTTACAGAAAGATCTCCTAGGTGTAATAAAATCACTCATAAGAGCAATTGGAGATGAAAGTGACTATTCAGAAGGTCTGTTTTTAAAAATACATTGACTTTTCAGTGCTTATTTGAAGCAAAAACTCTCAGGTCTTTGAGGATTAGATATTGCTACTTAGAGAAAGGGATTGGTTCAAAACACAATTACTTGAAAGGAACGTGTTTTTGCAGGAAAACACCTGCTCATTTTTGTTTTGTATAAAAGAAAATAATATAAATTCTCATCCACTGAATTCATGGAAGCATTTGATAAAACATTAAGGATGGTTTGAATACAGTGATCAAGAGTTATAAAAAAATTTTATTTCATATCCTCAATACATTTTTATGAAACATATTTCAAAGAACACATTAAAGAATAACAAAGATTTATTTATTGAATTATAATCAATGAAAAACCAGAAATTATTAAAATTTAATAATGACATTAGTTCAATGAAACATTACATACAATAAAGGGGTCCAATTTTCTGGTAACTTCAGAACTAGTGGTATTATTATAAGGTAATGCCTTTAAAAATACAGTTAGAATTTTTAAACTTCAACTAAACTTATGTTGTCTCTCTGAAAAATACAATCTTATATGAAGTCAGTAAAATGATGCCTACTCAGAAAGAAGTCAACCAGAATTAATTTCAAACCTAACATATTACCCTTATTATTTTCCAATTAACCATACTTTGCATAAACTAGAAGTGTATTTTTACTTGATTTTGCATATATCAGATGCACATGCAAAAATATATAGCCCATAACTTAATACAGAGTAGATAAGAGATTTAATTGTCTTGTATGAAAAAAAAAATACATGAAGGCACAGTTACCTTTTTTAAGGATTGCTTCATTGACGAAATTTTCAAAGTTCTTATCTGTTAGTGGGATGAATCATAAACCTTTAAAAGTTTTTTTCTGGTAAAAAAAGACTAAAAGAGGTAAATTCAGGTCAGACACAAGTGAAGTGGTTATTCTGGTTTTAGTCTATACGCCAGCTGAATGGCTTTAATCACAGCTGTAGAGACTTAGGCTCATTATTATCTTCTAGGTTTTCCTACTCTATCCAAATAACAAAACAGTCTTTGCACCAGAGAGGGACAGACCTATGACAGGTAAAGGTAGGAAACAATGAACTTGGGATAGTATGTTGCTTTTTGAAGGATTAGCCTTAACCAGTTTTCCACTGGCTCATTTGTGGGATTGGATTGGTAAATAACACAATTTCTGTGATAGCACATAAACCGTTTGCATTTATACTCATATTTTATACTGTATTTGTGGAATGGATATGATTAACCATTTCTTGCTTAGCTAGAAGAACTGGCATTTAGTGATGGTGCTTGATTCATTTATAGAATTGGATGCTGGCTTTTTTTTAACCTTACAAATCTATCAAGAAACAGTTTGTATTCCCCATCTCAAAATTCTGCTTATAGCTGGTGGTTCGTCTTTGAGATATGTCTGAAAGATCCTTGTAGAGGAGGAGTGGGAAATGAGGGAACTCACAAAACAATCCACCCCGTTTTGAAAGAGGGAATACAGCCTTGCCTTATGTAGGACAAAAACTTTCACCAGAAGGTATTTTTACTCTCCACGTTTCTTAAGAGTACCATTCAGAATTAAATCTTATAGTCCACAGTAGGAAACTTGACATATTGTTCACTGTCAGGTCAATTTGAGCAAGGACTGTCTCTGTACTTGGCTTTCTGTACCTCTGTAATTGCTTGTGTGCTTTTTGGCATAAAATTAGGTGAAATAAGGAAATGATGTATTAGTTCTTCATTCAGTATGTAACTTGTTGATTGAAAAGCTTAAAAGTGTTTACATATCTGGAAGACAAATCACAAGGATTTGGGGTTTTTTTCCCTCTTTCTATCCAAGGAAATAGCCTGAAGGATGTCCATGCTGGTGAAAAGTTAGAAGGAAATGCCTAAATCCATGGAGAGTTGTTATTTGGAGCCTAGGTGTTCTCCAGACTGATAAATTACTCTTTCATTAATCCATTACCACATAAAGTGTCTATCTCCACCAAGATACCAACTTTATTCTGATGTATGGCATATCAGTTCAGATGATACAACCTGCATGATACTTTGATCACACAATACCACATTCTGTATTTCTCTCATTATTCCAAAGAGGAGCTCTTGAAGAGCTGTGGTCTTAACAGGAGAATCCTAAGCAGAGAAGGACATGCTGGAGTATATCATCTGTGCTCAAGTTTGGGAGGTGTAAAGCAGTAGGCAGGAGGGGTTTTTTTGAGGTTTTTAAAAACTAGAAAGTAATAAATCAGATTTTGTTCAACAGGCAGGTTCTGTACAATAGCACTTTTGTAAGAGTGGCACTGGCTACTTTTCAGTCTATTGCTGTGGAAATAAAAAAGCATTTAGGACATTCTTCATCCTGATAAATAGCTATAACACCTTTTATCTTATTCATTTTCCTCAGGAAATATAAAAGAATGGATGAGAAAGCAATAAACATTAGCACTTTGCCAGAAGTCTGTTTCTTTACTGGTAACCATGAGTGCAAATATTTATACATTTGTTCAATGAAATAATATGTGTAGTAAGAGGCTCCAGATTTCTGGTAAATTCAGAATTAGTGGTATTATTATAAGGTAATTCCCAGCAAAAGATAACCCCATGTAATTAATGCAGACCATTTGTAATAATTGCGCTGCTCTGATGTGCTGTTCTAGACCAGTGAGTGTGCTCATTGAACACTATACGATAACTTAAAACCTTTGAAGAGCAATTGTGCTTCTTTTTTTGTGTTTTGGTAGCCTCTGTCATAAAAATCATCATGTGGATGTAACATGTTAATAAAAGACAAAAAAGACACTGTTGCAAAATACAAAACTTCATATTATCTGACTTTATTTCTGTCTCTGTGTAAATTCCCTCAGCAAATTTTACATAACCCTTCCCCTTATTTGTTTTTCAATTAACAATCCAACCTGACAGTACAGTTTCAATCCATTACTCAGGTTAAGTTCATCGTTCAAGAAGTACAAATGTTGACTTATGAGAAAACATTGTGTTAAGAGAGAGAGAGCTGATACTCTTTAAATAGAAAAGAACCAAAAATGGAAATATCATCCTTTATTTTTTTCCAATGCATAATATCATTATGCAGGTCACACCTTTTTTGCAAAATACTGCATAAGAAAGTTGTCTTGTACCTTTTCTCAGTTTTTAAAAGGCTTTTTAAATGGAATTCTTTTGTGTTTTCTTTCACTGCTTGTATTGGTTCTGGTTGAGATAGAGTTCATTTTCCCATAGCAGGAGCTTCACAGCATCTGGGGTCTAGCCAGGGTCAAGCCACCACAGTTCCTCATGCCGCTACACATCTGGCAACTTTACCTATACAAACTTCATTGGCTGGTGAAGGTCTATGCTTAGGGATCCAAAACTGGTTTGGGTTTTGTCGGTTTTTTTGGTTTGGTTTTGGTGGTGTTTTTTTTGATTTGTTTGGTTTGGTTTGGTTGTTTTTTTTTTGTAGAAATCGTTGGAAATTTTTCATCCCTTGGCTTTGTTTACGCTTCAATAATTTATATAATCACATATTTTTCTGCCACGACTTTATCATGCACACAGGAAAATCTCTGAGCTTCATATGTGTTGACAATATGTATCTTCTTGCTGAAAGGAAATACTAATTCTGGAAATGGAAATTTTTCATGGGAATGAATTAATTGCAGTAAATCTTTCTCTTCAAAAGATTTTCAGCTCCACAAAAGACAAGGATAAGAGAGAAAAGAGCTCAGATTACGACAGTCTTTAGCTGAAAAGGAAGGTTGAGATTCCTCTAGCCTCCCAATTAGCAGTAGCCTATGAGAATGTTGTTAAAAGTTAGTATAAGATTTAGACCAAGGGTGGCTTTCACAGCAAGAACTTTAATTTTTCTTATTCACTTTTAATAGAATTGAAATGTTCTGAACTGAGTGAACTATGAACTGTGAAGTCATGTAGCCCTTCCAAAGACACCTGAATAACACCTCACATTAACATTCAGAATTAGGAAGAATACTCTTGTGTGTAAATAAAACCTGAAATCCTACTCAGACATAAGGGATGTCTTACTTTACTGAGGTAACAGAATGCAGATGAGAGTTTAAAATACTTCAACAGATGGCAAACATCATAATGGAGATTTTATTGCTAGCTTTAAGTAGTTTTGGTCCTAGAATACGCCACCAGAATCAGATTTAACAATGAGAAAGGCAACTATACTGAAGTGGGTGAAGGAGCAGAAAGAGGAGAAAGGATATTTGAAACTTGAGAATGCAGTGTAATGTCACACAAGAGACATAGACTAGTTTATCTATATACAGATCACAACATAAAGCCTTTTCCAAGGTATTTTACCTCTACAACATAATTTGAACAAGAAAATAATAATCTACAGATTAAGAAGCCTGAGAAATAAAACATTTCGGAGACTTCTTTCTTCAAAGAGGAAGAATATCAGGTGAGTGAGATAAAAATTTTAAAAAGTTAGAGACAAGGTCTGCCCATATATATCTTAAGCACGAAGGTATTTCTGCACGTTTGAGCCCTGAATTTGATCTCTGGTTGCAGTAAAGAAACATGTGTGTTGCATGTGAAAATGAGCAAGGAAAGACAAACTAGTGATAGAGCACTTTTCAGAGAATCGGTGGTCTTGCTAGAAGCGTTATGAGAATTTTGATAGGTGGTATTGAGAACCTCTGTGGAGTGATACTGGGATTAGTCCTTCCTCACAGAGCTATTTGGAAACAGATTCAAATCAATATGTAGGTGATAAGTATTTGTTGTTATTACTGCTGCATTCTGCAGGGGGTTTCGAAGAGGTAATTCATTGTGACGCATGAAATAGTCCTGTGGGAGCTCCTGGGTTAGAGGAGAATAAAACTAGCAAATGAAGTGTCAAGACTTTATACTACTGTTTATTTTATACATTTAAAGTACACTATCCTTTCTAGTATGATTTCTTCAAATAACTACACCGATTTACCCTATTTTAAAAGTACTGATGAAAGAGCAAACCAGCCAGCACAAGTGTAGCAACTGGAAACATTGAATATAATGTAATGATTGACTGTTTGATAGGAAAACTAGATTTTTTTCAAAATATAACGTATTTTAAACACTTCTATGATGCAAGGCTATCACTTCTGAGTTACAAATACCAAATGTCTTAATTGGACTTCTAAAGCCTAAAGGCTGTCACCAGACATTTGTCAGTCTTCAGCACTAAATGAAATAAATTCTTACATGTCTAGCACTGAGGGTGGAAACAAGTAATCTTTCACTTCACAAGTTACATGTAGACATAAAATAGGTACAAGTTTGTTTTGGCAGAAGTATATCACCTCCCTTCCTCCCTGTTCTTTCTGGGTCTGAGTATCAGGCACGTGTTCAAAAGGCAATAACATGGCATCAGAAAAGAAGGCAGATGTGTCTTTACACTTTATTTTTATACACAGCAATGTACTAAAAAGGGCTGGTTCTGTATCATACTTTAATATCTTACTAAGACTATTAAGTTGTTGCACGCAGGATCATCTCCTTGTCGAAAATGCCTGCAGAAGTTACCAAAAAAGGAGCCTGGGCTATGACTAGGACCTCTAGCTTCTACTGTAGAAAAAAATATGTAGCAATCCCCCTTTTTTCCTGGCTGGTTACGAGAGAAAACAAAGTTGTCCAGAAGTAAAAGAATCCAGAAAGCTTTCTGATAAGGAAAAATAATACTAACTGTATGACCCAGAGAGAAGCTAATGCTGAGTATCAAACGTACTGTGGTCAACTAGTAGGCTTAGCTGAAATTCAGACAAATTTTCAAGGAGCTGTAAGCAATATCATCATAGTGAATCTAAAATTTCAGTTTTAAAACAAGGAGTTTAAAACCTGGTTTAGCTTTTAATTGATACCAGTCACTCAAAGCCAAGAATATTACACAAAATTATATATGTTGCATAAATATATGTAATATATATATATATATTAAAAATATCAGCCTAAATTCTTATGTTTTTTTTTCTATTCTACTTCTCACATAAAATCTTAAATATTGAGAAGATAAATTTATTTTCTTACTAAAATAAATTTTTTTTCACTTTAAATTCCCAATGTCCTACTCATACATCACAGTGATGCAACAGAAGAATTTTTCAAGCACCTGTTGCATTTATCTTAACTGTACACTTAAACATACTTAAAGATACAAGTGATTTCTGAAAGAAAATTTTTCTTGGTCTATACTGTAACAAAATTCTACAAAATGGAAGGTTTTAACAGTTCTGTTGGATGGTCCATATCTGATGCCCCAGGACAAAGTAGGACTCTTTCCAGTGTAAGTTAAAGACAACTTTTAAGGTGAATTCCAAATACGATATGCATGCCAGCATAAATCCATAAAACCACAACAGCTCATGGAAGGTACTAGTAGCTCAAGATTAATGCATAAGTCAAAATCTCGAACAGTATGAATTCATATTTTTGTTCTATAATATCTTAGAAAAAGTTCAAATGAAACAGAATTACAAGCAAATTTCACTATGTCTAACACATAGCTTATAATTCTAGCAATTTAGAAGATGTAGTATAAAAAGAATATGAATGCTAATTATAATTTTAACATTTTGAAAAGATTACACTAAATATATCAATATGAAGAAAATTTTAATGCATTAGAAGAGAGTGAAATAAAATATACTGTTCTTGAAATTCTTTTGTCATTTAATATGCCCTTAATAGCTCTAGTCACATTCTAAGACTATTTTACAGTCGTTCAATACCATAGAGTGTCATTATCAAATAGATATAATATATACAGTATTCCAAAGAACATCTGGCGTTAAATATTTTAACTCCTAACTTCTTTTTCCAAAGTTGAACCTCCAAGGGCACTCTCAGGAAGCAAGTGTCCAAACTTTTCTGGATATTGCTCAAAATCCCATCTAGACTTCTAGCAGAACTTGAAAATGTATGGACTAAGTGTCAGTGCAAGAGAATCTTAGGCTGATTCCAAACTGACTTGTTAAGGCGTGCCCCAGAATGTTCAGTCTCATTTTTCCAGCAGTTCAAAAAGAAATGGGCAACTATAGCTCCTCTGCAGCCACATTTTTAAATTGCCTCTTTACTGTCAAGTCAAAAAAGAACTTGGGGTCACATCTAAGCCTGAAAACATGCAGCACCCTCAAATTCAGTGAATATACCTAATGCAATATGTGGAAATGCAGTTTAGATGAAAAAAAAATATCTATTGCCATTGTCTCTGCCTATATTTCTACACTGGGAAGAGAAGTAAGATATGCAGACAAATGTCCTGATTCAGAGAAGCAGTTAACTTACCTTGCTCATGGTTGGAGTTCTATGCCATTCAACTGCACAATCACAGGATTTTTTAATGAAAATTTTTACAGATGTGTTCAGAGAATAAACAAAACAAATAAAAAATGAAACCAAACAAAACCCCAAACTACATAAAAACAAAACAGTAAGAAAAATGGAAAGATGTATAAGAAACAGTAGTGGCATTATCATTGAGTGCTTCAGTACATTGGTTCCAATAGTTCTCTATCAAATGCAGCTACCACCACTAAACCTCATATTTTGCCACAGTTCCATCAAGAATTAGCACAGTTTCTCTTTTTAGCTGCCAAATCTCTTATGTTAATGTAATATCTCACAGAGACATGCCACTTTACATCTATTACTTTACTAAAATACTGTTTTAAGTCTGTATTACGCCAAGTATATTTTAACAGGTGTTATGATGAAACTGATACTCATATTGATACTGTGCTCACAGAAATCCTGTAATTGCAGGCCTATTCCTGTAAATCTTGGAAATATTACACAGAAAAATTTTCACACCTTTTCCAAGATATTTCAGTGGTATGTATTAGTGGAAAATATGCCAATTCATTGTTTAAATGCATGGAGAAAACAGAATCATGGACTTACAGTCTGTAATTTTCAGGACTCTTTTGAATTCTCCACTTCCAGATCCTCCGCAACCATCTTCATCATCACAATCACCACTGATTTGTTCATCTACACCTCCACCACTGCGTGTTTGTTGGAGATCCCATTTGCCATATTTTGGAAATGGTTTGCCCTGCAGCAGCTGAAGACAAGATACAGCATGCAAATTAGCAGTAGATATGGAGAGCTTCAGTGAGTACCCAAAATTTCATGTATCTCCTAGTAATTATACGATTTGAAAAGGAAATTTCAGGATCGATGTAACGAGAATTCTGATTTATTTTTTTTTCCTACCCTGGCATATAGATAGATTTAAAAGAGTGGTATTCAGAGATGCATAATTTATTTTTAATTAAAAACCCACAGAATGTCAGTTTCTTTATCACTATAAAATAAGATCTGGCACCAATTTCTGGCCCAGAGGCCAAGTGGAATGGATAAGTACATAGAATCATAGAATAGTTTGGGTTTGAAGGCACCTTCAAAGGCCATCTAGTCCAAATTCCCCTGCAAAGAGTGGGGACATCTTCTACTAGACCAGCTTGCTCAGAGCCCCATTGAACCTGATATTGAATATTTCCCAGGCTGGGTCATCTAGAACCTCACTGGGAAACCTGTTCCAGTGTCTCACCAACCTCATTACAAAAAACTTCTTCCTTATATGTGTTCTAAATCAAACCTCCTTCTGTTTAAAATCATTGCCCTTATTTCTGCCCAAAGAGACCCCACAAAAATGTTTGTTACTCTCTTTCTTATAGGCCCACTTAGAGCAGACAGCATCTGTGCTGCTTAACAGCTAGACCTGGATTTTTTAAAGACCCATGTGGTATCTACAGATACTTAAGATACGTCTATTTATTTTACGTGAATTTTTCAGTTTGAAAAATCTGAAATAGTATGAGAGCTGTGTTGCAGCTCTATATTGATGAATCCAAAACATACTTGTCTACTCTGGGTGTGTCATATGGAAATCTGGCAGAAGTTGAAGAAAAAAAAAATGTGTTGGGATGATATCAAATGCTTGACCAAGGAACAGCTGACCTAACTAGTACAGTCAGAGGCAGGGCTTGCATGAAGTGAACTATTTCCAAAGGACTATTTCTGCTTTGGCAGAAATAATAAAGGTGACCTAAAATAAAGCAAAGGGATAGCTGATACTGGCCTAAGCAGTGTAGGTGATTTGGTTCCAGTAAATAAGCTGGTTCTCTGGGTTCTTTTTATTTATCACTGTAGAGATGGCCAATGATATCTGCATGGTTTATAAGGAAACAGTAGAGATCTCAAAGTTTAACACATTTCTCCACTCTGTTGAGTGCTGAGCAATGACTTTGCGGAGT
>VZRR01006880.1:0-50389 GCA_013398015.1 Oreocharis arfaki | reverse complement strand
AGGTGGGAAACGTTTAGTTCCTCGTTCTGGGCAGGGCATCTCACAATGGGGTGGTGAGGCACTGATGGGCCTATTAACAGGAGATAGTCCAGAGCCCGTTATCTATGAGTCATTCGGCAAGGGACAGATGGGCCCATTAACAGAAGATAGTCCAGAGGGTGCAGCAAGGAAACAGTGCCCCACCTGGTTTCACAGCTCATGAAGATGGGAATAGAATACACTGCAACCCAGGACATATAGGTAACCAATAGTAGTGTACTGTAGTTTATATAACCAATGAGTTTATTGTAGTAATTTACTAGCCAATGGATATATAACATGGACCATAACATTCAAAAGGTCTATATAAGATGCTGTCTCTTTCAAATAAACACTTTTTGTCCATATAACTGAGGCACTGTCCGTGTGTGTATTGTGGCTGCCCCAACTGCGACATTCAGGAAATGAGATGTGAACTGAATTACAGAAAGTATGGAGTGTGTAGTCTCTGCCCAGCAGCCTTGATCCACTCCATGGCACCAGCATATCTGGCATTGCACTCACAACACCGACACTCATCTCCAGCCACAGAATTTCCTGGTGTGTGTCTCAGATCTCTTGCACCTGGCATTTTACCTGTGGTTTCTAGGATGCTGCAGTAGCCCCAACATGTAGCTCTCGTCTGGTTTGCTCCCTCACCTTGGCAGTACAGCCAATACCAGGTAGCTTTCCTGCAAGCAGCAGTGGGTGAAGTCAGGCAATGTTGTTTCCTCTCCTCAGAAAAACACACACAGTTCCTGCCTGTATTTAAGCATTCTGCAGTGAACCCAATGCAACATTCATATCCCAGCTGGTGTATGCAGGAGGATAAGCAGACACTCTCTTCGTAGGGAGGGTTGTCAGAGGTGTTGGGGACACTGCAAGGCCCAGCAAAGTGGCTGAGAAGCCCAAGTTCAATGGCCAACACTGCAGGGGAAAAACCCATCTGCAGAGAAGTCAACACTGACTTCCCTGGGCTCACCCCTCTCAAAATCACAGAGGCACATATGCACAGAAAGGAACACAAATCTGCTGAAAATGAATCCCAAGGTGAACAGGCAAGCACCAAATGTTCCTGACAAATGTTGTTGATGCCATGACATTATGTAAGCTAGCAACTGATTCTTATTCCACAGTTTTGTTTTGCCAATACTCAAATTTGCATAGCAGCTTTTAATCACAAAGACAATTTAATAATTTTAGCTTTGCAGACAGATAGTAAAGTTCAGCAGGAAGCACTTTAACCCCTTCTCTCTGCAAAGGCTGCCTTTCTCCTTAGACATTCCAGCAGTGGTCCCAGTAGTCATCCTTATGTTTTCATTCTTGCAAATATATATCCTCTCATCATTTCTCTCCTTTGCCCAATTTGTCACAAATACCTCTGTCCTTAGACCTGTACACCCATCTTATTTCTCTGCAGCTGCTTTAGCAGTTTGTTTTCTTCCTCCTTTTGCTTTTATGAATTTAATTCCATGAATTGCTGGAGGACACCATTAGTGGCCTCATAAAATTAGACAAGCAGAATAAAATTTGACAAGAACTTGAAATGTACTGAACATAGCTTAAAAGCCTATACATTGTCTATATTCTTTTGTTACCTCTGCCCCTCATGTCTACTTTGGTGTTTGATGTTTTCAAATGGGTCAGATTTGCACCAGAAAAATATTTGTTTTCCTGGAGAAGGCAAATGGTTCAGAAAAGTCAACATTTTTCTGAGAAAACATTCTGCATCTTAAGGATATCACATAATCAATGGAGATATAGAAAAGCATGTAAAATTTGCAAAGAGCTATAGCAATTTTAAGAACATCAAAATATGTTGGTTTTGATTCCCAAGAGGAGCCTTTTTTTGTGTGAAAGAGGATCCTGTAATTTGATTATCTCCTAGTAATTTTCCTGTCTTCCATTTCATACCTTTAAAAAGGTAGGAGGATGTGAGCAAATCTGTTCATTTGCAGTTATGTTTTGTTTTAGCAGTTTAATTTAATTGACACTGAAACACCAATTGAAATTAGTGTGAAAATGCAGTAGCATGGTAGAGAAAGTTTTGAAGAGGAAAAAGTGCTTTCCATGTTGCTAACTTTACTAGGGAATTTCCTTTTTTGTTCTGAGATAATCTTCTTTACATTATGCCTCCAATGTTAAACGTTTCAGGACCCAGTCTTCAAAGAATTGATTAAAAAATTGGGCAATTTATGTATGCCATTAAACTTCATTTTTGCTGTAACATAGTTTGCTAATTCGTTATGATGTCTTTGATTTAGTTGCCATTGCCAGAAGTGTTAGAGGAAAAGATAAACTTTAAGCTTGTTTACTTGTTTACTAAGTTGACTTATTCCTTCTTTTGACAAGTTTACACCAATAGTTAAAGCAAGAGCTATAACTGCTACTCAATCAATACTTCAGCTTCCCCCGTAGTAGGAAATACTTTAGGTCAGGCACTTTTGTGACCAAAGCTTTCTGAACAAATGCTGCAGCACTATAAAAAAAATCCTTCAATTTTATTTTTTAAAATTAATTCAGTACTTGTGAGCTACTTTACAGAAACAATTCCACACATTAGGTCCATATTAATAATTTATTCTCCTTATTAGACACAAGCAGAGCCTTAGAGAGAATTGTAGATATGAGGGTTTAAAATCTACCATTTCCTCAGAGAGACCATGGGGAGGGCACACTTACTGTGAACAAGGCTTAGGGGAAAAGGACCTATTTTTATAGACATACAGTTAGGGGTATACAGTTGGAAATTGCCTCTTTGCCTAAAGTAAAAATAGATTTATTTCCAGTTTTTTGGAGTTCACATATGTAAGAGCAATTGAGCCTGGAAAAGAAAATTTCAAAACTCTGTATTTATGAATTTTAAATCTGTATCTAGAAGTGCTCCTAATAGATGTGGTGGGTTTTTTCTCCAGCAAAAATTGTTACAAATTACTGGACAATTGCATTTATAAATATTTTACAGGAGGCTAATTGTTCATAGTTTTTTTTATGCCACAGGTGCTACAAGCAACCTAGCCAAATGAAAAGCCAGTGTGGGGCAAAAAACCCCAACCCCCTCTGGATTTAAGGACAGATCAGTGAATGACTGTGGATTCACTGTGTCTTGCAAAATTGCAAAGGAAAAATGGCATAATTTTGTTTTTTGCCCAAGACATTGTTAGTGCCAATATGAGATTGTAATTCTTTAATATAATACCTGTTTTTTTGGTATGTTATTATATGTATGTTTAGCCTATCATATATCTATTTGTTTCATTATTTAGTAGTAATAACTGCATGAGCATTAGAAAAGTGGACATTGATAAATGTGCTGGAGTTGATGAGAGGGGAAAACGGTGAACTGGATTTAATGCAGGCATCCAACTTGCAATGTGAAGTACCTGTGAGAAAGACACTATCAGATGTTTCCACACAAAAAGATATGCAAGTCATTCTGACTTGCTGATCTGTGTCTATAAAAGCTGGACCCTTTTGCAGCAACTCTGGAGACCTCACTTAGGAGTGGATGCACTGCTAGGACCTCCCAGTTCCTGAGAAAATTCTCCAAATCGTTGCTGCAACAGGGGATGCCCAGCAACTGCAGATCTGGATGATGGTAACATATTTGAGCAATTGGTCATGTATCTTTCTCAATCACTATTCTCTTTCTCATATAGTAATGACTGGGTATCTTCCTTATTTTGTTTGTTGCCAAAATCTTGGTATTTTGAAGGAGTGACAAGCCTAATTTAAGCATTTAGCCTGCAGATGACAGGCTGGCTCTTCGATGTCCACACTTCTCTCTGTGGAGTAGCTAAGGCCCTACTTCTCTATGTCAAAGGAGATTTTCCTTCCCTGAACTGACATGGTATTTCTCATCACTGGCCCTTTCACTTGTTGCTAGAGCTGGGTGGGAGGTGTAATCCATTTCAAAACATGAAGAAACCAGGCTCCACTGCAAATCTGCTTTGGCCACTTGCTCTAAGCGTGTCCCAGTGCTGGTTGAAAGCAGATGTTCCCAGAGATGCCCGGGTATATCATATCTCTCTGCAAGCAACCCTTTTAATTATAGAAGATTCATAAAGTTAATTTTCTTTAAGAAAAGTTTTGGGCAAATGATTACAGAATCAGAATACCTGTACTGAAGAAAATCAGAAAAATAACCCAAGCTTGCACAGATACTTGAAACTTTCCCCGTGGCCCTCAGGCCCTGAAACACCAATTTCACTTCATGGCCCAAAGTGTGCTGCAGAGAGTAACCCTCTCTCTGGGCTCCTCACTTCCATTTATATTCCGTAATTCCATTGATTTTCAGAGCTGCCATGTTTCAAACACACCTGATTCAGATGTTCTTGTCCTGGTGAACCTTTTCTTTACCCTGTGTCAGCTTCCAGAAGATGTTGAAGGTATTTCTGGCCATATGTGAGTGCTCCTTTCATTATTGAATAGGGATCCCAAGGACCACAGGGCCAGAGGCATAAACTGGAGTTTTAGACTGGATATTAGGGAGCTGAGAAGTAGGAAACATTGGAAAAGGCTTCCTAGAGGGGTGATCTATGCCTCAAGCCGGTCATTTTAGGAAGCATTTGAACAGTGCAATAACATGCTTGAACTTATAATCAGACCTGAAGTGGTCAGTTGGACTAGATCATCGTAGGTCACTTCCAACTGAAAACACTCCATTCCATTCCATTCCATTCCATTCCATTCCATTCCATTCCATTCCACGCATGGCCTGCCATGGATGATGTTAGGAAAAGCATTATTTGCACCTTTTCTGTCTCTCACTTCTGAAGTAGCATTTCCAAAGAGCAGGCATATTATATTCCTATCAGTTACTGACCAGTGCCTCAGGTTTCCCATTGGTAGGATTTAGGGTATTCTGCCAACAACCCATTGAATAGCTCTGGGATGCAGAGTCCTTTCCAAACCCATTCTCTCAGGCTCTCAGAGAGAATTACAAAATTATTATTGCACTGATGACTCTTTGACCATGTTTTGAAAATTGTTTTTGTTTAACTCAGTAAAGCCTGAAAAACCATTGTCGTTAACACTTTGTTGAGTCTCCCTGATGTTTTCTTTAGTGCAGTGTTGTTCTCACACATGCAAATGTTTGTCTAATATTCATCTTTTCTCGTTCTTACACCTTGATGTTCTGCTCACTGTCACTGTTGTCTGGTGATGACCGGGTACGGTTTGCTGGCACTAAGAGCTTGATGCATTCAGTGGTTGACAGAAGGTAAAGCCTGAAGGCATTTCAGACACATCTTAAAAGCTGAATGAAGTCCTTTATTTCCAGCCTCAGGAGGGAGGCAGTGGAGTCTTTAAATCTTTGTGAGTAAGATGGAAGCAAACAAGCAATTAACAAAATCACAGAGTTTGAGAGAGTGGTGCTGAGCAAGAGGCTGTGCTAGTGGCAAGAAAGGCTTTGGAGGAATCACCCTGCTCCCTCAGAAGTGCAGGCTCCTTCCAGCAGCCTTAGCTAGAGCTAAGTTTGAGAGAAACTGCCACGGTGCTGCCTGCTACAGTGCCGAGCATCCACCCGGTCCGGGGGGAAGTTGGCCGGATCTCTCAGAGGCGTGGGAAGGCTGGTGAAGTTCCAGCAGGGGTTCGCCCAACCCACCGATGGTACAAGCGCACTGAGGGAAGGAGAGATGAGGCGGAGGGGCTTCTCAAGATGGTGCGGGATTTATTATGGCACTGGGGTCGTGCCAGGAGAAGCGAGACAATGTGTTTCACACTCACAGTTATACTCCTGTGAGTGGGCGGGGGAAGATACAGAACACCCAATGGTGCAGGAATGCAGGCTTTGAATTTGGCAGGCAGGGGGTACAGAGCCAATGGGAAGGATCATGAGAGGGGAGAAACACGCGGGGGGAGGGGAGGAGATGGCTGTGCCCAGTTTGTTGGGAGCGCACCACAACGAGAAACCAGTCACAGCAGTCATCATTAAAGAGCGGAAGGACTTGATGTTGCTGTCCTCACTAACGTGAAAAAAGCAGCCTGGAAAACAACTCAGATTTTTGGCTTCCTCTTCTAACAGAGGTGAGAGAGGAGAAAGGGTGACTGAGAAATATCTTAAAACCCCTAGAAAACAATGGCTAGGTCACCCCTCAGAAGCCTGACTGTCATTATCTTCCAGACGCCAAAAAATAAGTGTCCCTCCTACTGCTCCTTCCAGGTTTATACCCTTCATGTTTACAGTGAAAGACTAGGAAAAATACTAAAATAAATCCTAAAAATTAGAAACGATATTGCAAATATAGTCGCTATTGTATTTTTTACTCAGTTTAACTTTTTTTAGATAGTCTTTTGGTGGTTTGGATATCTAGCTCATGGATATTTATGTGTGCTTGGAATTAGCAATATGCCATTAGACACAGTATAAAAGCAACTCACACAGAACTACTCAGAGTTTTCTTATGCACAAAGTATTCGTGAGAAAACACACAGTAAAAATGCAATTTGTTTACAAAAAGAATTTTTGGTGGAGAATGCTGATTTTTTAATCCAAAGTCAAGGTACAGTTTTCCCTCACGGAGTTTTTTTATAAGCTGAAAACATCCTTTATAAAACTAGATAAACCCATACTGTGTTCTAGCATATTTGTGTCTAGAAGAAAAAAGCAACGTCCTCTAATGCTGACCTTGGGACATATGCAAAGTTCTCTAGGGAATCTGGAAACTTCCATTCCATTTAGTTTTAAAAATGGGGTTTTGATGAGCTAGGACCTGTACAACAGGTCCAAGCCAGAGCTGACTTACAGATGAATCCTCTACATTGTGTAACTAATACCACCTATGCTAGTTATTTAAAAATAGATGGACCTTGTTTACAGACTCACCAAACCTCTTATGCTAGCTGTTTTAACGCCAAACCAGATGCTTTTAGAGATCTTCGCATGGTCTTGTGTAATTGCAAGATATGTTAAGAAACCCTCCCAACCATGGCCTGGACTCTGGCCAAGCCCTGGTCCAGGGGGTTCAGGAAGGGTACCACCAGAGGTTTCTGCACAAAAAGATATGCAAGTCATTCTGACTTGCTGATCTGGGTCTGTAAAAGCTGGACCCCCTTCAGCTACTTAGGAGTGGATGCACTGCTAGGACCTCCCAGTTCCTGGGAAAGTTCTCCAAATTGTCACTGCAACAGGGGCTCCCCAGCAAGTGTGGATCTGGATGATGATAACATATTTGAGCAATTGGTGATGTATCTTTCTCGATCACTATTCGCTTCCTCATATAGTAATGACTGGGTATCTTCCTTATTTTGTTTGTTACTGAAACTGAGTGCATAGTAAGCTTACTTTTTTATTAAATGTATCATTTTATTTCTGTGTTGCCTTGATATTAATAGTAAAAAAAGAGCATTCTTTCCATTGGTGTCTGTGTCCTTTCTGTTGCCCCCATCAACTGGCAAAACAGGTATGTGGTATTGAAGTTTTTTTCTTAAATTCACTGTCCTATTCACCTTTTTTTGGCAGACCAGTGCTGAAGAAGCTTCGAGGGACATACAATAGGATACAGGGAGAGTGATAGATCTAAGGACAAAGGAGATCAAGGTAAGAAAACCTGGGAAGACAAAGAACAGCATCCACTGCCCCAAACACTGCTGTAAAATCTTACTGACACCTTTTTTTCTGGGCTGCTTGTGTTCATGGCCTGGCTGGACCATTACTCCAATCCTACCAACCTACAACACTGCTGCAGCCCCCTCTGCACAGCTAAGACTGTCTTTCAATTCTAGTTCCCTCAATGACCTGCTACTGTTGCTGTGACAATTATTCTGTAGCTTATTAGAAAGGGAAGAGTCACAGTTAATTCAAGGAAAATGAAAATATGAAATATTTACATGTTTTGTTATTGCTAATTTTCTTTTTTTGTTTTTCCTTTATAAGCAGCAAAAAGAATGCTCTGTTTGTAAAAGGACAGATTGGATTTTTATGTCAGGGCTGCTTTATGTAATTAATTTATAGCCATAGAGAAAAAAATACTTATAAATCCAACCTCCACAAAAGAACAACACAGAGGATCAGCTGAAGCCAAACATATTTCGAGTTTTGCATTATGTAATCGTAAAATGCTCCTACTGCAATGTTTTATTGATTGCTCAGTAACGAAGGAACAAGACAAAGCTTCCAGAAGCTCAACACCAGATCTATATGGACTGATATATATAATTGATTCCTTTTGTTGGAGAGTGTTAACATAGAAAAAGATTAGGTTATCTGAGAGGAGCAGTCTGAATGTTTAAATTGGTATTCAATAAAGGCTTTGTATGGTACCACCACTTCGAGGTGTCTGTTTTATATTTTCAGTCTTATCTGGCAACAGCTCTGCATAATCCTCAAAGGATGGATCAATAAGAGCCAAAGGTATTGTGTTACAGTGTGATAATTCCTCTGAAAAGAGAGTGTGTGTTTAGGCTCCTTTGATAGAATTGATGTCAGTGGGCAAACTAAGAGCTAGTAATTATCCCTCCCTCAAACTATGATTATACAAAAGTTCTTCTGGATTGGCAATATGCAAAGCACAGACCTTGTGGAGGTGAGTGGCTGAGGAGCAGGTACCTGGCATAGTCCCCTTGGCTCCAACATGCCCCATCACAGCCAGAGTGACTTCTGGTGTGCATTGTCACAATTCCACATGGTGAGGGAAGAAACCTCACTCCACACTGACTTTCGATGTGCATCACATCAGAGGTTCATGTGCTGCTTCAAGGACCGTCACCAAGCACACTGCAATGCCTAGCACCAAGGGCTGTGATCTGCATCCTCTGGGCTCTCAGTCTTCAGAGCTGGCATGGCAGTGCATAATAGAGGAAGTGAGTTCATGCTTGGCCTTCCTTGCATGAGTGTTTTTGTGGGCCAAGAAACACTGCTGCCAGTGATTTGTCATCTGCCTATTGTTTTTCAACCCCGGAAAGGGTGCCTCTGAACCAACTGTATCTGAACTCATCCCCCTGTAACCATGAAGATCAGCAAAACAACCCTGAAATTAATTTTGAACCTTCTCTAAAAATCCTTATTCCAAATACTTCTGACAGTATCCTAGATAATCCTCCCCAGCAGAAAGGCACCGTGGGCTGGGATGGATGGTACTTTGTGCCTTTTGCATAGGTAAAATATTCACTTGCATTGATCCACCCATTGATTTTTTTAGGTTTGTCTCAAACATTCATGTGACAAACCCCTCTCATGAGGAATCATGAAACCCTCAGGTTCACTTAGGAGCTCCAGTGTGCTGTAGTGTAAAGCACAGAGTTTGCTGCTGAATGATAGATATTGTGAAATAAAGAGGACTCACATTTGAATGTGTCCACTTATTTTATGATATGAGGCTTTAAGTATTTTGAGGTTCCCCCACTCTTATTTAAGCAAAGGAGGCAGCTTTCCAGATAAAAATACTTTTATTCAGCACTGACCATAAAAAAACAATGAAATTAATAGCAAGGCCCATGCCTCAATTTTTCAGACAGGGGCTCCAAACAAGAGCAGAGCAAAAGGGTCCAACTTCAGACAGTCAGCATGGAAAGGGCAGCAAAATCCTGGTGCCAAGCAAAATATCACTACACTGTCCAAAAAAGCCTGGGTAAAAATTATACAATCTGTAGAGAGTCAAGCTGCTCTGTCTAAAAGGAGACAGTTAAAAGAAAAATCCATTTCTGTACTCTCCAAAATAACAAGATGGAGTGATTCTGACACCTTGCTCTCAGCCAAGGCGAGGCAGCACTGGAAGACATGGCCATCAGCCAGTGCTGGTGCAATGAGAGGAAAGCTGTCTTCCTAGCCATATAATTTCTCCCTCCTCCAAGAGCATTAATCCCTTCTGGCATGCTGTTTCCCCATCCTTCAGGGTGAGATCTTTCCAGCCTAAATCAGCTGATAGGGTGGATGAGGAATTGGGCTTTCTGCAACAGCAGGGAAGGACTTCATCCCTGGTGGGATTTCAGGTGAGAGTTTATATTAATAACTCATTGGCACTGCACATTTTAAATGCATTTTTTGCTACCTTTTTTTGCAAGTTGCTTAGTTTAATTAAAGCTCCCCAGCATGGATTTCTCTCTGCAAGTATTCAGTGATGCCTTGAGGTCTTTTGGCAAGCTAAGTATTAATTTCTCTAAATTAATCTGTGTGCCTGCCTGCTCTTTTGCCTCAGGGAATGGGGGGTTTCTGCACTTCCCCTGTCCCATCATTCACTGTCTATCCCTCTGCAGACATGGCCACATAAAACCCTAATCTGTTCTTTGGTGCCCAAGGCTGCACCCAGAGGTGCCAAGGGAGAAGCTACAAGATTTCTAGAAGAGAGAAGACATTTTAATATGCAAATATCTTCCTAAGAAGCTGTGATGTGACCAAACACCCAAAGGATAATCTGGTTTGTCTACCCATTTTTTTTTAGAAAGCAAACACACAAAGGAAAAGCCTTGCCCTGGATATATACATTTATTAACAGATTTAATACCAGCAAAGCTAGTGTGCAAGCGAGCACCCATCTCAAGGTCAGAGCCAGCCTGTTCACTTCTCCCTGCCTCTTGTTTCTGAAGTTTTCCTTATTTCCATATTTATAAATTCCACTGAAGAAGAACAGAGCTGTCTCCTGTGATTGAAATGCCAGAAAAAGCCTTTGGTATCTAAAAATCTAATAACCAATATGCTGGGATTGATTCCCTCCCTATTCTTCCTCGACAGTACCTTAAAGAGAGGTCACAGTGTGCACCAGCAGGACACACAAGGATAAGGGGTGACTATTTGGAATTTAGCAAAACCAAGGGTGAAGGAAAAAGAAATGAGTGGAGGAGCTAGTCAAGATCTGATGCCAGGATCTGTTGGGAACACCTCTCCTCTCAACAGCAAAATGAACCAAAGCCTCAGAGGCACTTGAGTTAAGGGTCTTGAATTTAATCTTTGATGAAGGCTGGACCTGGTATGCCAGAGGAATGTACCCTCTCTAGACCCAAATCTCAGATGGGAGGGTGTCTTGGTTTAAAAGACAAATGTCTCCCGAGGAAGGTGGGAACATTCCTGGAATGAAAAGAAGACCCATTCTACCAAATTGTTATAACTTTGAAAATTATGGGGATTCCAAGGAAAAATGTAGGAAAAGGAATAACAGTTCTTTGCTATAAAATATATGTAGAACGGAACAGGACAAACACAATAACAGAAGCTTCCCAAACACTAAGCACTATGTTTCCCCTTTGTTGTAGCTATGACCATAATAGGCAGGGAGCACTGGCTGCTCCAAGTGAGGTGAGGGCTGCAGTGGCTAACTCGTGCCCAGCAGGGGGCACGGGAGGGATCGGGATCGCCACCGGGATTGGGATCGAAACTGCAGTGGCTCACTCACGACCGGCAGAGGGAGCTCCAATGTGAATCCTCATAAGAGACAGTGGTGACCTCAGACAAGATCAAGACCAGGGGATAATTGCCCTGAAACTCACACAGGAGGCAGGTCTCTCAGTCCTGCCCGTGGCTGAAGCCTCAGTCAATGAGGAGCGGTTGGGACTCTCTCTCTCCCTTGTAAGCAGTGGTCACAGGCAAGAAAGTCCAGGAAAAAAACTGCAAGACAACTGTTCCCACTCGCAGCATGGCCAGACTGCACACACCCAGCTAAAAACTGCCAAACCTCCTCTCGCTTCCCCTCTCCTCCCCCAAACCATTCTGGTGGTATGCCAGAGTGATCATCCACTCTTGTTAACTCAATTACCTTGCCATACATCCCTGGGGCATCATCTCCTCCTCCCAGTGTCTTTTCAGGTGACAAATGGGAAAAATTCACTGAGAAAACAAACCCACAACACAGGGACTGCAGTTGAACTGCAGAAAGGAAACTTTGACAGCAGTGTTGTTGGGTGAGTGCCACTTCTGGAAAATAGTTTGTTGGGATCATCTTCAAAACTTGACACAGACCTCCTCTCCTCCTGCCCCAAGGATTTAAAAGCAACAGGTCTAAAAAAAAGGAGATGATCAAGGAATGAATGAATGAATGAATGAATGAATGAATGAATGAATGTATAATGAGGTTGCGCCCTTGGCTAGGAAGTACATAGAGGTGTTGATTAGCTGTTGATTTGAAATGCCTTGATTGTGATCTAATTGAGAGTTGGGAAGAAGACATTTTTGGCCACAAGAAGAAGTCTTTCTTAAATGGCAATCACTCTGCTTGTGTCCATGAAAGGCTATGGATTTGCTGTAATGGAGCTATGATATAGAAGGTCTAATCTACTCTACATGTGCATTTAGGACTTACGATTTCTGAGGCCTCTCTTCATGAACTCTAACTCATCTCCAGAAAGCCAGAGATGGGAGCAGCTGCATCACAAACTAATAGTGGTAAGGTGGTTGTCCAAATGAGATACTAGGTCCAAATCTTCCGAGATGCTTCAGTTGACTAGGCCATTGCACTGTCCCATGGGCAAAAATAATTTACTGCTGTGGTTGTATATGTGGCAAGGGAAGGCTATTCTGGCAAGTGGTGAACTCCTGGTGCCTCACTTGACTGCTTGGACTCTTGTGTTTAAGGACTTTGGCATCCACATAGAGTTACACCGAAAGGTTCCACTGTGAAAACAAGGGTTTGCTGGAAACTGTCCCTACCTTCAACGATAGCATTTTACTCTTTTGTCCACATAGTGCAAATTCATTAACTGTCCCATATATGTCCTTTCCTGAAGCCGAGACATCATGTTGACAGGCCGTTAGCATTTCGTAGAACTTTGTTGGTGTGTCGGCATTCAAAGTAAGGCTTATGGTTATGCCTGTGAAACTCAAGGGTGTTTTGCCCAGCTCACAGGCACCTGCTGGCTGGCGCAATCTATGTACAAGCTTTGCTCACTCTTAAATTTCTTTTTTGGCTTAATTTAGGCTGATGGCTCAAGTAATGGCCTTTTTCAGGAAGCCTTGAAAAACTCTGTAAGCAATGTCAGCACAAGGGAGAGAGAGCCCAAAAGAAAGGTACATAGTACAGAAAACCTAAGAGCAAAAAGTGATACAGCTGTTGCAGCTGTTGCAGCTGGCAGCTACCCTGAAGGCTTCACAAATCCTGAGTTGGACATGGTTAACTTCTATTTGTGAGAGAAGCCCATGAAAAGTAAAACAATCAGCTTCTAGCCTTGACAATGTAGTAATAACAGAGGTGAGAAATCTAAACAATAGAAGGAGAAAAACTGCCACTTATCTGCACCTGTTATTTTTCTGAATGCTTGAACGCTGACGCTGTAGGTAATCAATAGTAGTATATTGTAGTTAATATAACCAATGAGTATATTGTAGTAATTTAGTAGCCAATGAATATGTAACATGAACTATAACATTCTGAAAGTCTATATAAGATGCTGTCTCTTTCAAATAAACTCTTTTGCCCCTTCACCGTGGCACTGTCCTTTACGTTTCATGGCTGCCTCAACAGTGACAACACAGCCCTACCTCTTTATAATGAAGAAAAAGTTAATTAAAATCCTTGAAAGCCTAGAAAGAGCAGTTTCAAAATTAATGACCTATTTTGCCATAAAATGAGGAACATGAAGCAATATTTTGCAAAGGCTGAAGAGCTGTGTAGGCATCTGCTTACTGGGTATGTGGCAATCTTTTTTGAAAATAGAAGGCAAATTCCTCTAATTCTTTCTTATGTGAGAGAGCTTTCTGCCTGTTTTTAATTGCTGCTGCAGTTGGGCTGCCATTATTTTAAGGTGTCCTGAGGTGCAGGAGAAAAAAGGCTCAAATTTGTCCAGATGACAATGGCAAAGCCTAACGTGGCCATGCTGCAGCCTATTTGTGTTCCTTAATGCTTCAGAGGCTTCCACATGAAGTGAATCATGCCAGAATAATAATGCCACATTTTGCAATTCATTCTCATCAGTTTTAATGAAGATAAAGGAGCTCACTTTTTGAATCCATTTGTGCTTAACAAATTAAAGATGCTGCTGAATGGTGCATGTGTACAGAATATTTGTCCATATAACGTTCATTTAAATGGCAAAGTTAACTAACCTTATTCCATATATTTTTGTTTTCTTCTTTCTTCCTTAAGAAGGCCTCACGGCTACACAGTTGGTTCTTATCTTGTTCCCTGCTTATTTAAAGTTAATAATTTTAATCCTATTCTTGATGTTGCAGCATCATTTTGCTTTGAGAAAGTATTTTTGGAGTCCAGCAGCCAGAGGAAGTGAGTGAGAGGGAGCAGAGGATAAGGGGAAAGCCTCATAGGAAAATCTCCCTTATTTGTTGCAGCAGCAAAATCCACCACCAATCAACAGGTCCCACCTACAGGCAGTTCTCCATCTCCTTCATGAAGCTTAATTTCATGGCCCTGTATCTATTGATCGCTACCAGAGTGCAGCAGCCACTTGGGAGAGTGTAAACTTCCCACCATGCCAGGGAATTTGGCAGGTTGGTCAGGTTTGTTATGAGGAGATGCTATGGAGAAACTTAGGGATGACATCAACTTTGCCTCAAGAAACGCAAAGAAAAGCAAGCAATATCTGTTACATTAAACATCTTCATTCTGTAAACCACTGAAAAAAGTAAGTTAGTAAATACAAGAAAGGAGGTCAATTAACACCCTGTCAAGATTTGTTTCGAGCAATAAACAGTCTCCAGCACACAGCCAGGGAAGGATTCCAAATACTTAGTTGGAATGTGACTTGGACCTGTGACTTTGGATAAAATATGAAGCAGAAGTGGAGAAACGAATGGGCAACAACTTTGAGTTGTGCTGGGAAATAGTATTTATTACCGCAGTCTGGGCATCAAGGCAGGCTGTGCACAGGCAGTACCAAGAGAACCATCAGGATGTGTCCCCAAAGAAACTGTGCCATGGAACATGTACAGTTGCCATGACGTCACTTCCCACTTGCTTTTTTCTGCCACAGGGAATAAATGGCTATAGGAAGTGCAAGATGGTAACTTGGTTTTGGCACTAAGCAATTCCACATAACTCAGCATGGATCTCTCCATGATAACTTGACTTACAGACACTCGATGGCATTAAAAACGCTGTTTTTTCTTTCTTTTTCTTTCAAGAAAAGGAGAAGCCCCTGACTCAGCTATCTGTTGACTTGAAGGGTGACCCAAATATCTCCTGGATGACAGGAGAGAAAGACAGAATCATAGAATATCCTGAGTTGGAAGGGACCTACAAGGGTGATCAAGTCCAACTCCTGACTCTGGAGCCTGTCACCATGGGCCTGTGAGTATTGTCCAAAATTTCTGGAATTCTGTCAGACTTGGTGCTGTGAACAGTTCCCTGGGGAGCCTCTTCCAGTGCTCAAACACTCTCTGAGTGAAAAACCTTTTTTTTCTGATTTTTAAACCAAACATCCCCTGACTCAGCTTCAGGCCATTCTCTTGAGTCCTGTCATTGGTCCCCTGGAAAAAGAGTTCAGTGCCCCTCCTCTTCCCCTTGTGAGAAAGTTGTAGACTGCAATGATGTCTCCTGTCAGTCTCCTCCAGGCTGAAGAAGCTAAGTGACCTCAGCTGCTCCTCATACATCTTCATCATCCTCGTGCACCTCCTTTGGATGCTCAAAAGACTTGAGCAGCTCAACTTTCAGTTTCTTTTGTTATGAATGGCATATCCTATATTCTTGAAGACAAAGCAGTATGTGCACATGTCAAAAAGGAGAGGTTAGAACACTGACTCCAGAAAGCGCGGTTTTGCCCTCTGCTTCTTTTTCTTGTAGCTTTGTTGCTGAAGAAAGGTAAGCACAGTACGTAGTAATAACAGTCACTCATAACCTTGGACCAGGTGTATCATCATTTGTCTGTTCAAAATATTTCAAGGTTTGTTTTGGCCATGGACTCACAGCAGTTGATAAAAAAAAGCCCTGATTGGGCTGGCAGATATGGGCTGCTACTGACAAGAAACAGAAAAGGAGGAACAAAAGGAGAAGAGACAGGCAAGTGAGCAACAGGACCGCAAGTGTCCCACAAATTGACTTCAAATACTGAAACTTGTTCTAGGGCGCTGACTTACAGCAATTCACACTTATTTATAGGAGATACCTTGAAACACTGTCCATCAGCAGCACAGACAGCATCTGCAACCTACAGACATGGGTGCTCTGGCACCACAGGGTGAATTTCAAAAATAAAATCAACACCCTATTGAGCAAGAAGAGATTTGTGTGGCCACAAGAAATCTTTAGCCTGCCCTTTTTTTTTTTTTCTTAATTGCTCCATAAAAATAGTGAACATCATTCACAGATAAAACTTTTTATTCCCACTGTGATCCTTTCCAACCCATTCTATATGTCTACAGTGCAACATTTCAGGATGCAGATATCACTTCTAAGACATCCTTCCTTTCCTCCATTCTTCCTTTTACCAATCAGATTGTCTCAATGAGACATCTGCCTCTCTTTTCTCTCCCATATATATTAAGCTCTACATCATAATGATCTTGACTTTTCCTCATTCCATTTGTTATTACTAATTGTGGCATAAACAACTTGGTAAATCTCACAGGAAGTATTTGGGACAGTTGGACCTCAGAACTGATTGTGGAGAGCTCCATGACCAAACAAGATAATCCATAAAATGGTAAGTCTGGCCCAAATACTGTCCCTTACTCAGACTGTCATTGCTCATTGACACAAACCCAATTTTCACAGACATATTTCTGTGTGAGAGGCCAACTTGTCAGTAAAATAAAGAAGCAGATTTGAACTGTGTTGAAATCTCAAATCAGGTTTTAGTGCTTTTTTTTACGACTTTCCCATGTTCTTTCTTCTAGCTAATTTGTTCTGAAGCACTACAGCAATGCTTGGTGGTTTGTGAGAGCAGCTGCCTTCAGAAGGAAATCGCTGCACAACATCCACCAGCGTGATAGTTTTCCAACGCAGAGATATTATTGAACATACTTTACGAAAATGCAGTTGTTTTCAATGGGTTTATAAAAAGAACTTTTTTTTTTTTTCTGCAAACACAGGACTTTCCAGGAAATAAGACAGGCAACTTTGTCTTGGAAAGTGCTTACTCACATTTAGCATGAAAAAATTGCACAGTAGTCTTTTCAGTAGGACACGAGAGTGCTTCTGGCAGGCAGCATTGGGAAAAGAAATCAGAAAAACTGAAAGAGAAAGGTTCTGGGGGACTGCAATAAGCCTGTTTTCCTGCAGATACAGTTAACAAAAATGACATAAAAGGTAAACCTCCCAGTGTTATCAACTGTGATTACTGCAGACTGGGACAAAAGGACCACTACCAGAGGGAAATTTCCAAAGGTAGAAATTAGGCAAATAAAGTTGCTTCACATTCTTGACAGATGTCTCAAGTCTTGGAGGTGTAGGAATGTGTTTTTCTTCACTTTTCTTCATTTAAACATTTATATCTTCTTTATAAAGTAAATTTTAACAGTGTCACATTTAGTCAAGCCTGCCAACCCAAGTCTGAGAGAAAACAGAAATGCCTGAGGAATGTATGGATCCCCAAAAAAATGGGACCAGAGTTCAAGACCAGGAAAGATAAAAATAATTAAATTAAATTATTACCATGAGATTCATTTGAAAGTTTGCAATATCTGCAGAAATTTAAAGGTCTGTTTAATTATGAGGGAAGATATTACCCAGAAAAATTCTTCTAATGGAAGGAATATGAGCAGGTGGTCATATAGAAAAAAACCCTGTGAGTACCTGTTACATGAAGCTGGGTTTTCAATTAAAGAGTTTTGTAAAGGCACTGGAATCCTCAGTTTCACTTAAACTGCAACATGTAAAACACTAATGTACCAATACCCTGCTTCTAGAAGGAACCATATGAACAGGGCAAATCTAGAGTGTATTTGATAGGAAATGGACATTTGTGAAAAGAGTCAAGAAATTTTTTTTCTATGTAAGCAAGAGGTTTTTAGCTAAAATGGAGGGGAGGGCCCAAATTCATGAATCCCAGCAGCTTTTTCTGTCCTCTTGCTGCTTCGTTGTTGTCATTACAATAGCACTGTCAATTTACTCTTTTAAATCTCAAAGATATATGCCTTGAAAAAAACTGTCATTACTGTCATTAATTTTATCTGGGAAGAGGCACAAGTCAGAGTCATCTAAGAAAAGTCTGTTTATCTCTTCTTTCTTCAGAGGTAAAATCCACAGCAATTGAACTGCATTGCCACCCGCACATCTCCCTCTGTTTTGATGCAGAGTTTACAGATAGGCCATCAACAATTACACAATTAGAACAGTCATTTGCTGCCAGATCCTCAGCTCTCCTGACAATTTGCCAGTGTGGGCATTGAAGGGCATCTCTAGAATCAGCTTTAACACATTCATAGCGGCATATCCTGGAAGCTCTGGGACAGCTCAGGACAACTTTTCTAGGATGCGCTAGAGACACTATCAACTCAGTAGAGATGTCTTCATGAAGAGGAGCCATGGAAGAGTATTTGATAAGAATTTTGGAGTAAAAATACTCTCCCATATTTTCACTTAAAAAAATATCTTAAAACAGTATCAAATGTAGTTGTTGTAAATGTTAGAGAGGGAAGTTAGGAAAGAGAGAGCAAAGACATCTCCTACAGGTAACCAAACAGTGCACTGGCTGTATCTTGTGAAGAAGAGAGTTTAAAAAAAATTTCTGTATTTAGTGTAATACAGAGCAGGTGTTTGCACTGCATTTGGGCTAAAGAAAAAAAGGAAAATTTAAGTAAATTTGCAGATGGGAACAGAAGACTTTTTTGGGGGCAAGAGCTGCTATTCAAAGTCAGCGATGAATAACTCCTGTCTGGAAGACAACAGAGAACATGTGGGACTGGAGATAAAATTCAATTTTGGATAGAATGTGGCATATCAAGCCCATATGGGTATCATGAAATGATGGTAAGAACAAGGACTATGTTTGTCCATCATTCCTGGGGAGAAAAAGGTTGGAGAAAAAAATATCAGAGCCAAGATGTCTCTTTGTACTGGAAGAGCCTCCATTTTAGTTCCTCTGCCTCTATCAGAGGATATTCTTCGTTTTGACCAGGACTCACCATGGAAAAAATTTCCTGCTTGATTAATCTGTCCAGAGAGTCAGTTGTTCACCTACTGAATATATGAGAGCCTGAAGGGGCAGGGAGGTCTTCAGGATGAGAGGAAGATTTATCACTTAAAGGTGAGCATTGCCTTGAAGATGGTGTAAGGACATGAGACATCCGCACAAGAAAAGAAAATAAGGAAGTTGAATTATATATGAAACCAAATGTTTTAGAAGGGTTGGGAAGAAGAGAAGACAAAGTGAAAAATGCAATTGTGGATGAGATGATGAGGCATAAATGGCTGTCAGAGAATAGGAAGTTCCAGTGGGTGGATCAGACACTCATGACAGAAAAGTAAAAACAGCCAAAACAAGTGATGAAAGGGCAGCTTAGATCTTCAAAGAGCACCAGGCTATTCACTGGAGGACTGAGATGCTTTGAACAAAGGATACTGTCACAAAGGTGTTGAAAAGGGCCAGAAAGGAGGTAGAGATGAAGCCAAAGGCCAAAGAAAAATGACACACAGTACAGTGCTGGTGGAGACCAAAGGGAGACGTGTTTCATGTGGAGGGAATTGCCACTAAATCAAGGAGTGGCAAATTCTAACATACCGATGTACAACCTAAATGGGGGAAAGGGCAACACCACAAGTCTTGGATTTACTCTCTTCCGGTCCCCTGTTTTCCCAAATGGCCATGACAGGTTATCCAGGAGGCTTGACATCACTGCACTCTTCATGGCCATTGCAATGAAAAACTGCTGGAGTTTTCAGGAAGCTGTCCTACCATCATCTTGCAATAAGACGTTTTAAAAAGTGTTGATTTTCTGTCTGCTAATTTTATCCAGGCTAAATTTAAAACAACCAGAGAGAGCAAGACACTCAGAGAGAAGATGTCAGGGAGGAAAAAACTGAATGATTTGGCTTCACATTCCAGGGACCCAAGCACAATTTGGCAACTAACTGAGGCTCAGAAGACTTTTTACATTTTTTTTTCTTTCTAAATTATGTGTACTGAGCTTATAATTATAGAGATCCAGCTCCTTGGCATCGTCATTTCCAGCAAGTCTCATTACATATCTTGCAGTAAGTACATGGCCATTAATACTGATTCCATAATGACAGTAGAGCAGTGAAGTCAAATTTAATGGTTCCTTAAATGGTTCATTAAAATTAGCCTATCTCTATGGATACTGGATCTTCTAGTATTTCCATGCAATGCCATTTTGGGAAATAAATGAGATGGCAAAAGGGGCTTTTTAATGTGTTATCACTCCATGGAGGGCAATAAGGCTACCTTGGTCCTGGCTCAGAAATGTTAGAGTGGGCTGCGCAAGCCAATTCCTTTCTGCGATAGTTTGCTGGGCAACATCTATTCTGACATAACCAAAGATATTGAAAGGTCAAAGATGGTGAAGCAAATACAAGATAGTCAAGCACATGGCATTCTAGTAACCATGTGGTAGGGAGAAGGAAAAGAAAGGTGTCATAGTGGTCAGGTTGAGCTGCACTGTGGTGAACTCCACCAGGCAGAGATTCTTGTGAATTCTTTCTGGCTTCAGTAATTTTTTTTTTTATTTTTTTTTTTTAGTATTTTTATTCAATATCTTTTATTTTCTTATTCCTGAATTTGGATGGTTTTACCTACAGGATTAAATGCTTTGGCATGACCTAGGGATTGAAGCCTGAACGTGGGCAGGTTCTGGAATGGTTTAGTAAAGTGAAACTGTCTTATCAGCTTATCAGCTTAATGAAGCTTATCAGCTTCTTACTCATGAAGGCTTTCACCAGAAAAAAAATCTGAAAAAAAGTATTTTATCATTAGAGAAACTGGATGGGCAACGATAAAAGTGAAATTTTTATTCTTCTTTACAAGTAGATGACTGGAGGGAGATTACAGATTTTTAAAAATAATCACCCTCATATCTTCTCAAATGTTGATTCTTAAAAGCTGCAGACAGGTTTTCTTAAATAATGGTCTCAAAATCTTTGCTGTTTTCTAGAAGAAAACCACTCAGCTAAATAACTGCTGAGTTAGTAAGTACTCTGCTTTTTTGTTTGGTTTCTCCTTTATGAGCTCCCAACTTTAATCCCATTGCCTTGATAAGGAATACAGAAGGAAGGGACAGAGAAAAGACAAGAGGGATCTTAAAACACAGAATGAACATATATATCCAAATGAGTGTTGTCTGCAGCATGGCCATATTTATTCTTAAAATTTGTTTGTGCCATTAGTCTTCACTTATTGTCTTCTTCATGGTGACCCGGGAATGTTTCTCTGCTGGTGTTGTGCAGGCAGTTTTTCTCCTTCCTGGACCACGTTGCAGGGAAAGGTTCAATCTTGATATATATTGGACTAAAAACGTCTTAGAAATTAATGCTCCAGAACACATTTTTTCCTCTGCAGATCTAATGTCATGCCAAGGGGAAAAAACAGACTCCAAATGCACCATGGTTTCTCCTGTATAATGTCAGTTTGATATTGATTTGACTCCCTGGGGGACTTCTCCTGAATGCAGGGACATGTGATGATGCAGACCCTCCAGTGGAGTTACTCTAACCCCTCTTACATCTTTCTCATGCTCTGTGCCGAAAAAAAAATATTGTGGTAGGAGGATTCCTCATCACTTCATGGAGCTAGAGAATTGGCTGAGGTGATTTATGTAAATAAAACAAAATAAAATGGAGTAAAATAAAATGGAGTAAAATAAAATGGAGTAAAATAAAATAAAATAAATAAAATAAATAAATAAAATAGTGGATGCAGAGGGTGAGCCTGGGCAAGGGGGTGACTGTTGAACTGAAGGCATGCAGGTTCACAGGTCAGGAATAAGCGCCTGCATGGCCACCACTGCAAAGAGAGGTGGGAAATGAGGAACAAGTTGTTTGATAAATTACTACGCAAATTAAAACAATTATTCTACCCTTCCTGTCACCTGCTTTTCAGTAATGAAGTTTGATGCTAATGAAATCTGCCATCCAATTTTTCCCCAACCCATCCTGGAGGAGAAGATGTGGCAAGGCACAGTGAGGGAACCAGGGTATAAACTAACTCCACACATGGCTTCATCTCGTGATGCCAAATTCTCTCTTCATGGTTGGAGTGGGGTTTTTTAACTTCTTTTTCAGAGACATGTTTTTCACAGTGCCACCCATCTCACCTTTGTGCAACCCAGACCCAAGAACAAAAGGAGCTCTCTGTATGTTGGTAATTTTGGATAAATAAATTTAGGCTTTAGGAAAACTGGGATAAATGTAGACATGTGTCCACCATAAAGAGTTTGGGGGATGTCTTGCAAAGCCATATAGTTCCTGCTGGTCATTTTGTGGTGCTGTAGAGGATTGCAAGTAGCGAACTGGCCCAAGACATATTTGCTACATGACACATCCCTTCTTAATCCTGTCCAGGTCCCCTCTGCATTCTTGGAAAAAATGAAAAGCTTAACTGAAAATAATGAGATTAAATAAATAAATTAAAAGCGTGTAAAAAGTAAGGCAATAAATAAACCACCAACTCTTGCCTTTCTCCCAAGCATTAGCATGTGTATATAGGGACATGAAACTTGCTTGCACCATTCCTTGCACACCTTCACCCTTCAAGGTCAAGTATTCTCTCTTGAATATATGAAATACTCAGACACACACACAAACCAGAAGTATACACAGGCTGTCAGCTTTCCTAAGTGATAGAAACTTTTCCCTAATAGGAGCAGTAAGAGGGACTCCACTATTTTGATTCTCAAGATAAAGAGTTTCTCGCTGATCTGGGACAGTAATTTCGGGTTCACTTCCTAAAGAACCCAAGTTCTCCTGATTTGAAGTCCTCCCCGCCCTTGGCAGCAAAATCTGCTTCAAAGGATGATTTTTATGGACAACTCTGATGTACTTGGTGGCTGTAGCCCATGTTCTGGAGAGGAAGCTGAAGATATTTAGCTGCAGATGGAAGCTGGTGTTAATTGAGGGGATGCTTCTGGGCTGGAGGCAATGTGTTTATTGTGAGACTAGGAAACCATGTAGGAGAAGGAGGCAGGAGCAGGAGAGAGAGTCAGGAATGCTGTGGGAATGTGATGTCTATCCTTGGAAGGAAAATGCCTTCCTGTCACCCTGCCAGCCATGGCTCCCCTGCCCATTACAGGGTGGGTTAAGTAAGCAGCAGAAGGACTCTGACAGATCAGAATCCAGAGAGATTTTTTCAATATACCTTTCTTTAAAAATCTCTCTTTATGCTCGGTCACTCAAAGAAAGCCATAATTCTTTTAATATCTCTTTCCCCTTTCCTACTCTGGAAATGCACTTAGCTTTACAAGTCTCAGGAGATGAGAGGAGACAGAGATGGCAGAGCTGACCATAACAGACCCAAGCAATATTCTGGGCCATATGCTCAGCATATAAAATGGGCTGAAAAAGGGGACAGTTTGGAGTTACGGTATTGACCTTCTTAATATTATTACATGTAATGGAGCCCTTCTTTCCTGTGGATTGCTGACCACCTGCCTGCCCATGGGAAGTGGTAAATGAATTCCTTATTTTTCTTTGCTTGTGTGCATGGTTTTTGCTTCCCTTTTTAAAGTGTTCTTATTTCAATCCACAAGTTTTGTGACTTTTACCCTTCCAGTTTTCTCCCCCATCCGGCTGGTGGGGGAGTGAGTGATTGACTGCAGATTGCCTGGTCACGAGCATTAAATATCTTGTAAAAGTGCCTGCCCACCACCTAGTGCAGTTTACTCAAGAGAACTGCATGGTGTGACCTTCACCTGTAGGGAATATGTTAAAGCCAGGACATGAGTGCTTCCACCTAATTTATGCTCTGCTGCTTGTCTTGATGAGGGGCAGCAGCAGTGACTAGAGGAGAACACATGGCACCCTAGGGGAAAAGGAGACTGGCTACCAATTTCACTTTTCTTGTAAAGTATTTCTATTTTTTTTTCATTTATTCCTGCAATTTATCTTTTTTTTTTTTTTTAAGCCAAGGACATTTGGTAGATGNCGGCAGCAGCGCTGGTGGCTCCCGGTGAGCAGGGTGGGTGCGATAGTTCTGGTGAAACAGTGGTCCTGTGGAAAAGGGTCTGGTCTTTGCCTGAAGGTCCAGTGATGTAGCTTCTCGTCCCCTGGAAGTCCAGTGGAGAAAAGCTCCCTTGTGCCTGGAAAACCTCTGATTATATCCAGGTGGGAAATGTTCAGTTCCTCCTCCTGGGCAGGGCATCTCACAATGGGGGGGTGAGGCACTGATGGACCCATTAACAGGAGACAGTCCAGAGTCTGTTATCTATGAGTCCTTTGGCAAGGCACAAATGCTCCCATTAACAGAAGATAGTCCGGAGGGAGGAGGCAAAGAAACACTGCCCCATCTGGTTTCACAGCTCACGAAGATGGTAATAGAATACACCGCAACCCAGGACACCTTGACAGACAACAGCTCTATTTTGTACCCAGCAAAATCTGTGCTAATTCCAAAGGTTGACTGTAATATCCAGCCACTCTCTTTGTTTCTATGATTTGTATTTGTCCTTCTCTTCTCATGCTTGCAGCCTGTAAGATGCCTTACTCCAAAGGAGAAACAAGACATTTTAAAGTCATGCTCCCTTACCAACAATGATGAATGTGGCCCCAGGTGCAGATGCCAAGCAAGTGGGAAGGTGCTAAATGCAACAATGAAACATGCATCCTCTGGACAGGCAACTGAGCCTGTGGCACTGACTGCTCTGCACAAGCAGTGAGGAAAACAATTTAACAGGCTTTAGCATAAATGCCTTCAAATTTTGGTTATTTATGTGGAGATAAGGCGTATAAAGGGATAGTCATACACTACATGCTTGTTTGGCTTTTTCTGTGTGAGAAGTGTGGGAGAGAAGAAACCTCTCCTGGCTTTCTAAGATCATGCCCTTGTCTCTCTTGTGTTTTTCCATCCCATCACTGCCTCTGCTGGATGCAGACATCTCAGTCTTCTCCCTTACCAGGCCCAGAGCTGATGTGTGCAATGATGTAATTTTATCCAGGTTTTGGAACTGCTTTTTTGCTACTCCTCTCTCAGCTCTGCTGTGTTGAGACTCATGTGAGGGAGAGGTGCTGGCCTGGGTCACTAGAGCTGGTGCTCACTGGTGTCCTGTGTTGTGTGTGTTGCTTTCCCTACTCTGTCCCCTTTGTTTATAATTAGGCTGCAAATCCCTGCATGTCTTTGCTTTCTATAGTCTTGCATGAAGACATACCTTTCCACAGCTGCCAAGGACACCTCCTGCTTCTGCTTGGCCTGTTCATAGCAAGAGTGTCTTTGGGTGGTTTGTTTAATGACTGACAGTAGTTCAGCCATCTTTGTTTAAGGTTTACCAGAACCAAGGGTTGCTCCTGACCCCTCTTAAGTTTCCTGGATTTTTCATGCCCTACATTACAGGCAGGTTGTAAAGGAAGAACAAGGTAAATCAAATAATAAGTTGGGTCTTTTTTTGATATGAGGTGCTGCACCTTAACTGAAACAAGTGGTTTGTTTAAGGTTGGTTTTAGTTTAAGCTGACTGTAGACAGTGAGTGTTGGGTTGTGTCGACTGAGTGTCTGCAAGATAGGCTTTTCTTTTTGTATTGGCTTGAAGAAGGTGCCAACTACCAGAGGCTCAGGCTCACAATGAGAACCAGAGGATCATGGCAGCTGAGCATCACAGAGGCAGCCCAGGATTTGCTGACATCTTTGGGACATGATCTTTTCCAAGCAAGTCCCTGGGGATAGGGGGCTTAAGAGAGGGGTGTGCTCTGTAGCAGTGATGGACCAAACCAGGCATTTGCTGCCTACAACCCCTTCCTAACTCCCCATGGGAGCTTCTGCTTTCCTATGGCACTATTATTCTTCTAGACATTTTTGGGAAGGCACCAAGCCCAAAAGCATAACCCATCTTTAAGTCTTCCTTTCCTCGGGGTTCAGCAATGCAAGTCAGAGTTTTACCAGTAGTTTCAATTATGGTGTCTCCCTTGCTTGACATACAAGGCCAGTCATTGCAGGGAAGGTCTAGCAGGTTGTCTCCACCAGTAGAAAAAAAAAAAGACTCATGAATTGGGTAATTCTGCTGAAGCAAAGGAAGCAATCCTTTATCTCAGTCCTGTGCTCTCCATCCATAGCAAAGCTAAAACAGCAGGAGGCATTTTCATTGCTCACAGCTCCATATCTCTTTTTGGATAATAAAAGTAATTTATAAATAAATAAAAGTAGTTTTGTGGGGGGGTGTATTTGTTTGTTTGTTTGTTTGTATTTATTGTTTTGTTTGTTTGTTTGGGTTTTTAATTTTTTTTTTCTCTTTGGGGTCACGCTGCTGGGGCAGCCACGTGCTCTCCACAGCTGGATCTAAGTCTCTGTCTGCCACTGTCTACAATCGTCTCGCCTTCCCAAGCACACAGCAATATACCCATCTTCCTCCCCCTCCAATTCTCCAGCATCCTGCTGAAACGTTGGCCTGAACTTTGAACAATGGCTGTTCTTTCAGGGCCCTAGGCTCTAAGACAGGATTAGTGTCTGGCTACCTCAAGCTCCAGAGCTGCTGCAGTGCTCACTGGGCTAAAAAAATTTAATTTTCCCCACATCCAATTGTGTATTAATATAGTCAAGTGGAAAAAACAAATGAAATTGTGATCCAGGGCCCCCTTTACATCAGGAAAAGAAAGAAGTGTGCAGGTGTGTCAGAATGTTTTCTCTGTATCACAAGTTTTGTCAGCCTTCCACTGTATGGCAGGGTAAAAGCAATGGGGATTGCAGCCTTGATTTTGTTTTCTGAAATAAACTCTACTTTTTCTCTTCTACAGTTTTACTAGGCTTGACTGGAAACAGCAACTAAACAACACTCAGAAGTACTTCTTGTTCTCCTGGTTTTTAAAAATTCAGTTTCTGTTTTTAGCTCATGATAGAAATCAATTTCACCACAGAGTCCTGTTCTCTGACTCCTGCCCCCACATCATAGTATTTTTCTAATATAAAGTTCCTCAATAACATCTAGCATACATTATTACATATTCTATGTTCTACATATGGATTGCATATACAGCTATCCTGGGACATGACAGATCCTACATAAAACAGTTTGGGACATGATATAACCTACATAAGACATTTTATACAGAATTTTGTTTAATTTTATTAAATGGATATATTGCCAAAAAAAATCTACAATTACATAATGTGCAATAGATATATACAAGATATAGAACACAATCTATACTAAAATTTAATTAATTACTGTATCGTGCATCATGTAATATAAACATATGTGTTGTGCTTACAGTAAATACTATGTGTAGTGTAAGATTTATTATATTATGTTTCATTATGTAATGTATTGTATCTTGCTAATGACATTTACTAGACAAACAGTGTAGTATGACATAATTCCTATATGGTATGATACAAATAAAATGTATGATATAAAGGAGTAGTATACAATGGAATATTATAGCATTGGGATTACATACTACATAATATAGAGTGTTCTGTTGTGTGCAGCTATATCCCAAGTTACATTTATCCTATATAAAATACCACAATTGTGTTACGGTTTATGTAGCTACATATACATTGAATATTAAATATTATATAGTTTATATGTTATCTACAATATGTGGTCTAAACCACAGTATTTGTAGTAGACTGCTAGTATATATTATCTCCATGTTAGGTGGTATCTGGATGGTTTAGTTTACGTAATACAAAATACTTTGTATGCAAATAGTGACTTTATGTTACAGCTTTTACCTATGTTTAGGGAGTATATAAACCCAAGTTTGATCTAATGCATTTTCTATAGAGCACGCATTTTATCTAATTAAATTAGGTGTAGTACACAAATAGTATATAATAATATACACTATATAGTCTGAAATACATTAACTACCCATTGTCTACTATATATAGTTTATAGTAAATACAAAATATATACTGCATTAAAAATGCTTTCACTAGGGGAAAGAGGTAATCAGTGTCTCCTCAGCATGTAGCCTCTTATTTCCCTTTTCTGCGAAAAAAATTAACACACCCTGCACTAGTGTGGAGGTGCTGTGAGTCACTGCGCAGGGAAGGGATTTTTAATTTCATGATGCCCATTTGTGTGCTTCTGGATTTGTGGGTCTCTGCTGCTTGTTTCAACTGCCTTGTGATTTGATGTCTCCCTCTCTATTTCTGCTTTTATTTCAAAACTTTTTTCCTGACTTGCTGTTGGGATATGGTTTAAAAATACATTAATATCTTTTTATTCAGGCTTACATTTCCCATCCAGAAGGACACTTCTACCAAGCAGGTGCTTGGAAATTGATGTGAAATAAGTAGGGACTTGGAAATACAGGGCACAGACCAAAGAGGCTCCCTGGCCTCTGCAACAACCGGTGGCAGCACTGCTACACAGACTTGCACTGGAAATTGTTTATAAAAGCTTGTTCCATTTTTTCCTGGGGAAAATCAGGAAGATCTTGGTGACTATTTTTAATAGGTGAGGTGTGTCTAGTGGCAAATGCCAATCACATTTTCCAACATCAACCAAGTGCATAGACTTAGGCTCTTCTGCCAAGGAGCGGATGATGCTCAACAGGTTAAACTGGAGGAAAATGTCACCTGTGTAATGCAAATACATGTACCCCCCAAACCATGAGCCCTGAACTGCCACCAGATGGAGCAGGTTCCCTGAGTACCTCCTCCGCCATCTGTGTTTTCATCAGGAATCTTTTTGGGTTTTCTTTTTTTTTTCTGAACGAATTCATTTTGATAAATATTTTATCGGTGAATTCTGAATCAATTATTAGTGATTTGACATTTGCTTTAAGGAGTTGCTGATAATTCTAGTGGAATGAGAAATTAGGGTATTTAAATGTCTCCGGACACTTTCACTTCAGCAAAAAAAGAGAAAAAAAGCCCAACCCCAAAACGAATTAAAACCCCAAAGCAAAGTTTTCACCTTACAAATAGACCAAGGTCATAATGACCCCTTCAGAAGCTGCCGTGTGAGGGGGCTAGGGAGAGGAATCAAAGCCAATTTAAAGCATACACATAACCCTCTGAGGAAATTCACATGGAAATCTGAAAGGTAACCCAATTTCTCTTGGAGACTCTATCTGAGAAGTTGATTAGGGAAATTGGTAATTGGGCCTCTGTTTCTGTAGATGTAGCTTGACATCCAATGTAATCAGCTCCACAAAAGACTTTCCCAGGCACAAATCCACCACTTTAACACCTTTCCTTTCAGTGCTTGTTTAGAAATCTGTCAGGAAGACTCTTGTAATCAACATCATTTGGAAAAACATCCATCTCTGTGAGGATCTGTGCCACTTCAAACACATGCTCTTCATACTACAAAGGCACGGAGGTTTTCCTCTTGATGTTGTGCTTGTCAAGAAGGGTGGGATGGACAGTACTTTCTCCTAGCTAAGAAGGCAATTTTTTTGTTCTCCCTGTAAACATACACACTGTTGCAGCAGAAATAGGCTACAGCGTCGGTAAAGTAGGTACCTCTACTGCTGTACAGTTCTGGAGATAAAGTGAAAACAGCTGAAGCCAGTGAATGCTGTGGCAGTTGAGCCTGCAGCAGGAGTGACCGATGAGCCAAAGGGCCCTAAAGCAGTTGAAGTCTGCTGGTGGGACAGCTTGGAGGTTGGAAGTCACCCTTTAGGTGATGGCAAATTCCCCATCAGACCTTGCTGCATTATGTTAATCCTTCTCAGTTGATTGACACACCCCCTTTACCCCTTATAAGTCTTTGTTCCAGTAAGTTCTCCCATCCTCAACACCCCATTGGTTCTGGGTTCCCCGATCCACCCCTTGCTTCTTCCCATTGGCTAGAGTTATGTCACTCTACTGTCTCTCCACCCTCATGCCCTCAGTTCATTGGTCCCTGATCCTTTCTCCACCCCATTTATTAATCTAAACCCCCTTTTTGTTCCCAGTTTTTTGTTCCGGAGTCCTTCACGGTGTGGCTGTAATAAACCCCCTGTGGAATACCATACAAAGGATCCTTCCCGTCTCTTTGTCTCTGGTGACGCTAGAGAGCTCTCTTGCTTCTCTGTATGTGTGTGTGTGTGTGTCTCAGCATGCTCCCACCTGCACGGGTGCCTGCGAGAGGGCTTGTGCTGCACCAACCGAGCGGCGAAGGAACGCTTCTCAGGAAGGAGTCTGTGCTCTTTCTACCAACCCCACACAGCCTCAAGTGAGAAGCACAGCTATTGCTGCTATTTATCTCACTCAGGTTAGCTCAGACCATACATACATTTGGGGCCTGCATCTAGCAAAAAAAGGGAGACATTCCCCACTGCCATGCATGTCCTGTACCTTGTCTTCTTCCATTTGGCAGTCCAAGGGTTGCATGCAAGGAGAAGTGAAATTTCAGAGAAGGAAGCCATTTGCTAGAGAGTGTTGAACCCACACAGCCAGTCTCCTCATTTCAGTTGATTAAAGCCTTGGATGAAATGAGTAAGGCCAGGTCAGTACACACCGTTTCATCTATGTCGGTGTCATGGGAAGAAAAAAAGCCACTTTTGCGATTTTTGAAGTATTCTCTACCTATCCATTTTTGAAATAAGTGAAGATAGAAAGGACAGATAACATCTAGCATACATAATTCTATATTATACCTCTGGATTGTATATACATATATAGAGTATTCTTTGACAGATAACAGATGCTGGGATTTAGTGCAACAGGACAGGTTTTGTAACATCTCTTGTGCAGCAATGGGACCAACCAAGACACTTTTGCCCCTCTGAGCTTCAAAATCTTCTAAAAATCCCCCCTGCCAGGAGGTATCTGGTTCTTACAAGAACCGACCAAATGACAAATTTTAGTGAGGATTTGGCTGCAGGTGTTGCTGATGGCACATCCAAACTGAAATGTCCTTCACAGACAACCAAAATGACCTTTGCACCATCACCATGGTGAGGAGGTAATAAACACAGGAGTGGCATTGCCTTGTCTTCAAGACAAGCTTTATTCACACTTTGCTTTAACAAGGTATTATGAAGGCATCAGTTCTTTAAGTTACAAGGAAAGTAATGAGACTCAGATGGGTTCAGCATGTAAATGACAAAGTAACAAAGAAGGCATATGTTAACCCATGTAACTGCTAGACCATCTATTAGAAGACATTTTGCAAGCAACATTCTACATTTCTTTGCCTTGAAGTAAAAACATATTTTTTGGTCAAGAAAATTATCTTTTTAAATTTTTACACTTTTTAAAAACTTACATCACAAATGTCAGGGTAAGGCAAATCCTGGATGAATAATATGATAAAAATCCCTATTCTCCAAGAAAACAGATCCACATACTCAGTTAAATTTTGTAATTTTAAAAGCAAAGCCGGCATGCACTGCATATAGAGAAAACTCCTTTTAAATATAATTTCATTCAAGTCTTAAAGCAGAACAGTGTTAATTCAAAGAGAGGCTTTCTCAGTGTTTTATAGAAAGAGTGACAATTAGCTCTAGTGACCCATTATTACAGACTATGTCTAAGTATTACCTTTGGATGTCATCATGGGAGCAGTCACCAGCCTGAGGAATATCATACCTAATGGCAGGGGTGAGCACTTTCAGACACAGGAGAAACAATGATCAAGCAGAGCCTCTTATGTTGAAAGCAAACATCAGCACCCAAAAGCTGCTACTCCCTTTATGCCACCTACTGTGAATACATTTTGAGTTTAAACCAAAATCCTTGACATAAATACCAGTAGGGTGATTATCCATCTAACACTTTCTCTTCTACAAAACCAGCTCCTTACCTTTCTGCATTTCCAGAAGAACATCAGAGACTGACTGCATGGACTGTTATTAACACAGCTGAGAACTCATGCTGCCAAAGTATAAGCACTTTACGAGTAGTGAAAAATGCCAACAACTCAAACCAAAACCCACCCAAAGAAAGACAGATACAAACAAGGCTGCAAATAGTACAGTAAGGACTTAATCTCCTCATAGGTTTTCTTGCTTTACACTTTCTGGACTTCATGCTTTGCTGACACATCATTGGGCAAATGGTTGTTTCGAAGATCACCTGGTCTACTTGGTAGACTATTGTCTACCAAGGTTAAATAAAAAGCAAAATTAAATTACTGTCAGGGGCTAGAGGGTGTCTAATATGATGCATCTTTGCAGCTATTTTTTTTTTCTTTAACTGCCAGTCAGTCTTCACAAGACATTCAAGGAATCTTTACCTCCTTCTGAATGACTACACCTCAGCATCCAGCCTCCTGAGGGGCTGTCCCTTTGGCTCCCTTGCTAAAACCAAAGTTGCTGAAAAAAGAGGGACATCTGATTCATGGCTAATGTTAATGTTGCCCACAGGGAAGCATGATCAAAACAGGTACAGGAGTACATTCAGAGAACTGGATAGTCTGTTGAAGTTATCACAGTTATACCATCCTCCTGATGTATTTATCTACTCCTGACCTACCTATGACAGCCTGTTTCAATCATAATAACCCAGTGTGGAAAATACACAGAAACATAAGGGACCATACAGAAAAGTCAACATCCCAAAAGACACGTTCTGTCAAGCATGACCCCAAGGATGGGAAAGGAAAGCATCAGAGGCACCTCAAAGGGAACAAGGAGTCCCTTCAAGGGTATTTGGAGAGAACAAGAGCCAGAGGAACTATAGTTACCAAATATAGGTAATCTTAACAAAATTCTCAAACTGATTCACAGACTTACATCAACTCATTTACTCCTACAATCAATCCAATTTGGAGTTGTGCATCCACTCCAGGTAATGAAGAAGCTCCTTGCGAGCCTCTCTGTCACTAGTCACACCTGGGTGAATATACCACTGGAGGTAGCACACAGAAATACCCTTCTGACCCCACCTCAAGCAAACATGCTGGAGTCCCACAGAGAAGGGGAGGTGTGAGGGGGCTGTCTTTCTAGGGGCCATACTCTCTGTGTGTAATCTGATGCTTTTCCTGTTTTCTTTTCTAATCCTTGTTTTTCCTTGATACTCTTTTGAATTAACAACAACCACTGACTGTCATAGCCCATGTTAGGTATGCTTGGGTCACCCTTGACTTGCTGTTACTCCAGCACAGGATTTATCATTGAAACTACTCTAGCTGGGATAAACCCAGATCACAGGAGGATAGAGATATGTCTTACCTTTTTTTAACTTTCTTTTTCTGGCCAAATTTTAAATACCTATTCTGTGATTCAGGAGTATTTGGGGTAAAAAAAAAAAAAAGAGCAGAATCAATTATTTTTCTTAAAATCATCAAATTAGAATCAATTATTTTGCTTAAAATAATCAAATTATTCTTAACAGTGCTTTAAAATATAGTTTGTAGCACATCCCACTATGGACACAGGTCGCGTGCTCTTCCACCCAGTGTATTTTCCATTAGTTTTGGTTACAGCACTGTTGGGAAATGTACATGAAAACCTTTTGTTCCTTTTCTACAAATTTCAGTGCAGCATGTGCTGGCAAAACAGCTGACATATGGAGAGACATTCTTATCCAAATAACTGTTAATTGCTTAAAAAAAAAAAATCATGCATATGCAGTGGAAAATGTAATGAGGGCTCACAAAAGCTACTGTGTGAAGCTGTTAAAGCCGGGAGCTGTATTTAAAGATGCCTCAAATGCAGTCTTTCCAGCATCGAGGAAGTGTCTGTTGCCTACCTGTACCCAAAGGTCCTACTTACAGCACTGGTTTTGAGATGTGCAGAACTAACTGGAAAAAGCAGGTTGGATTTGGGGTGCTGGCTGTTTGAGGCCATATGTGTTATTCACATGTAAGGACATGGCACAGCATAGGCTGATCATGGGAAAGAAGATAAAGATGCTAGAAAAGGGGTGGGCCTGGAAACAGGCTACTGATGGTGTGATGCAGGAGGAAAAAGAGACCGAATATAACAGAGGGACTCACATTTCAGAAGAAACTGTTGTAAATGCAGAGTTAATTGCAAAACACTGTTAGACCTGGGAAGTTATGATTCTTTCCAACAGGCTTACAGAACAAAATGGAATGAAGAACAAAGAGAAATTAAAGCAAAGACATATTCCCCCAAAAGCTCCCCCCCTCCCAACCCGCTGATCATCTCTGTGTGCTCTTTTCGGCCAAGAATGATGCTGTAGGATGTCAGCGTGGGCCCGTAGGGTTTCCTTGGGTCTCTCCTCTCCTGCATCCTTCCTTTGCCACAGCAGTGGAGAGAAAAATAGAAAGAAAACAGTAAAATTTTCAAATGTCTGCACAGAACCCAGGTCTCATGTTTCCAGCAACAGATGCCTATGGTTGCTTTTTTTATCCAATGTGTGTGCTTGACACAGCTTTTATGTAACAGCTAATATTGGGTGAGCAAATTACCTGTGTCTTGGTTTTCCAGAGCACCATCAAGCACCAGCTTGATACCAGAGACTCCCAGCTCTGGCACGTGCTTTGGTGATACAAACAACACATTAAAGTACTAAAAATAGCAAGCCGATGGACCTCCTTGGCTCCAAAAAGACCCTTGTGAGATTCTCTGACATTTAACATGCTGATCAATCCTCCCTGCGGATTGCTCCTAGTAATTAAAACAGTAGCAATGGAGTTGGGATGACTTTGACAGAGAGCTGCAATGAATTTGATGCCTGCTTCTAATCCTGTGCATGCCATTGAACTCCTGAGCAAGACATGGTGTGGTGTGCCCAGGATCTGGCCCCTTTGCATCAGAAAGGTGCCTGCAAAGCCACATCTTGCAGTGTAACTGAAGAGATTTATTAATTGATTTCTAATTCATGAGCAAAAATGACTCCAGCCCTAAACATTCACAGATAATAATTTCTATGGGAAAACGCAGCATGAGACACAGACTTCTTAAGGGCCACATGAAAACTGTAATATTCAAATAAATTTTTTTAAACAGAGGAAGGGTATTAACATATTGATGTATTTTTAACTTAAAGATTTCATTATTTCCTCCTTTTTGATTGACCAAGAAGCTAAGGGAGGGGGAGGAACAGTTATGGACGCTGTATTTTAATTAGTATTTTGAGGGTGCATCCTATTTTTACTTCAGCACTTTTTAAAGCCACACCATCAGGGCTACTTCTCACTCCAGCAGCAGAGTAGCACATCACCTGTACGCTGATAAGGATCAAGAGTCAAGTTTGGTAAATTTTAACTTTAATTCAGGTGTTTTTAAAGCAAGTTTTCATACAGAAACTGTATGGAAAAATAGGGGAGAAAAAACAGTTGCTAAGGTCTTACCTGTTACTTAAGCTTTCCGCTCTGTTTCCATTGGATCATTTATACTTTCAACTTGACTATTAATTTCAGCTGAAAAAGAAATGAGATGGTCACTTGACTCTATTAATGAAAAGTTTATCATGTGGAGTAATAACTGCTTCTAAACCAAAAGGGACATTTATTGCATTAAGAAATCTCTTAAGTCACCAAATAGGACTCTTAGGAGACCCATCCTAACCTGGAGTTCCCTGGACACCATGGCAAACAGTCCTGCAAGGATGCAGGCTTTAGCATCACTAGAAATGCGAGCCTCTGACTCTAGATTTTTTTCTTTCATCCACATCCATTCAGTCTGGCACCGAACGAAGGACTTCAGCTCAAGGTCAAAATAACCTTAACCTCTCTCTGTAGGCCACAGGCAGAGAGACAGGTACTGCCAAAGAGTGATACAGAGTTTTGCTGGACTAAGTGGTCTTGACCCTCAGATTCAAATCTTGACCCTCTAATTCAAATACTGGCTTCTGAGAAAGTCCCTGGTAGGACTCAGGGTTGAGCCAAAGGATGAACACAGATCCATTTCTATAGAAAAATAGAATAATTTAGGTTGGAAAAAGACCCTTAAGATCACTGAGTCCAACCAAAAGCCTGACACTACCAAGTCCCACTATACCATGTCCCTAAATTGCAGGAGTCAAGCTGTGACACTTTTGATGCCGTCTCAGTTACAGAGATGCTGCTCCCAGAAGCTCTTGAACTGCAAATTGCTGGAACCTAGGGGAGGATTTAGAGGCAATGTTGCTATCCTCCTACAATAATGGTTTGTTAGTGTAGGATCCACTTACAAAGCCAACCTTATTTTCATTTAAAATTACTAAAAAAAAAAAAAAAAAAAAAAAGGCTTAAACTATTTTNAAAAAAAAAAAAGAAGGCTTAAACTCATTTCACCATGACATTTATCAAAATTATCATCTAAACTATGGCAGGTGCGATTGGTTGCAGTGAGGCTAAACATAAATACCTGCAGTTTTAAGACTATTATCTAGTATTCTGCACTGAATTTGAACGAAGTGATTTATATTAAAACCATTTTTTTTCTTTACCCTGGCTTTGTGTTGTGGTATCACCTGCAGATTATAAGTCATTTGACATGGGTGACAGGAAAAAACCTCAAACCTGAGTAGGAGATTTGGAAATTAAGATAAGATGGGAGAGAGGAAGGAAAAAAACCCCAAACCAATAAAGATGCTACTTCCAGCCACGCAGTACGATCTCTTTTCTGAATCAGTATCACATCAATGTACCTGTTAGGGTTTCGATGAATTATGTGTAAATTATTCATCATCCATATGCAGAGCAGATACTGTAATGGCTTCCTGGATGTATATGATGAATAATCAGAAAAGTATCCTCTCCTGATTACAGAGCTCCGATGCTCATCACATTTAGCAAGCTGGTGTTCTTTAACCATATTTGCATAGCAAAGAAAGGATAAAAAAATCATTGAAGGAAGGCTGCTGCACCCTGACAACAGTATCTGCTCCTAGCCTCATTATGCTGGACAGCTACACCGGCACTACTTGTTGAAAACACCATCAGCCTTCACTCATGTTCTACAGAAACCTCCTGCAAAATAAATCTGGACTTGGAACCAGTTGTTAGGCTCTGTCAGCATCCCAGATGAACCTTTTCCTATGCATTTGTGACTGAGCTCAACTCTTTGCACGAGCTCTAGTAGGGACAGGAAGGTCTGACTGAAGAGTGAACCCCAACATATGCCACTATGAGGCCACCCACAAAATTCTCTCTGTTTAGCCAGAAAACAGCACAGCAGTGAAGCACATAGCACAAGAACACATCGAAGAACTGCCACCAGGTATGGTGGGGATGTGACTCACAGTCCTTGGTGCCTCCCAGCACAAGGTGGTGTCAGAATGGCATCATTAGCCCTGGGTGTTCCACATCCAATCACATCACAAGCTGAAACGGGACTTCTCCCCAATAAACAAGGTTTTTAGAAGTGTTAAACTGCTAATTCACTTTAGCAGACTTATGGCACCTCCCCACAATATGCTACATCAGCCAACAACTCAGAGAAGCACCTGGAGTACAAAGAGGTGCATGTCTCCTAAATTCAGTTTCACCTGCACCTCCTTCTGCACCTTCATGGATGGCTTTTTATGCCAGAAATGGACATCTCCGTGTGATAGATGTGGACATTCTTTGTCTGATTTCTCTTAAATTTTGACCTGTTGGGGGCCAAAATTATTACCTCTCAAATGATGACCAGGAAGGGATTTCTCCCCCAAAAGCAAGAAAGTTCCTTGAAAGAAGAGAAGAAATCACCCAGCAAATAATTCCCATCCATCACAGCACTGCAGTTGCTGCTGACCTGGGGCATGTGCTTTGGCAGCACAGCATTATTCCTCATCCCTGCAAGACAGCTATGTGCTTAAAGGTCAGCTAGCCAGGAGTGACAGCACAGCATCTACATGGAGAAGACGGGCAAATGGGAGACTGGAGAGCCAAGCTAAAGTTGTCTGTGAGAGAGTGACTGCATTTCCTTAGTGCAGGATGTTATGCCATAGACCTGGACAGCAGATGACACCAAAATACTAGTGTTTTGATTTAAATCAGGATGCAGCTTTCCACAGGCTTGAAATAAAAAAGGTGACTGAGAAACCCCATTGTGAAAAGCTTGATCTGACTAATACCAGCTGGAAGCTAAACACTCCCTTAGCAATCTCTACAGCTTTGGTGGTATAAAGAAAAAAAGAAAAGGAAATAAAAAAAGAAAAAGAAAGGAACAAAGAAAAAATAATGAGAGAAAAAAAGAAGGAAAAAGAAGGCTGCTGTCGGGGAAATGCCATCTAAGAACCCAATCACCAAAGGGGGGGATTGCCATCATTAAAAAAACCCAAACCTAATCAGCAAATCTGTCCTGGGTATAAGAAATTTAATATCCAGGGGTCTTTGCTTTGGTGGCTGATGGAAACTGGCAGGACAAATATGTGTCTGTACACATGGCCCTATCCAGGCTACAGATGCACCTTCTGACAGTTTTCCTGATGGAGAATGAAGCCCAGGTTGATGCCTTGGGTTTTCACTTTTATATTTTCAAATCCTGTACTGCCTAGTGTGTAACTCTGAAGTTTGTTGCAGCCTGCAAACTGCTGTTTTCTCAGGCCAGGCAGTCATAACAAAGCCTCTCCAAGCCTGCTCTTCAAGGACACAGAGACTGTCCTAGGCCCGAAACGTATAAACAAACATCTTGAGAAAGGGGGTAAGCTTGGGGAAATTACATAATTAGCTAAAGTTTTGATTAGCGAATTTATGCTGATATGCAGATGGACTAAACCTATAAAAGTGTGAAGAACTCGTGACTTCTTGTCCATCTTGGGGTCCATCTTGGCAATAGCCTTTGGCTCCCCAGGGTGTACCTGTGAAAACCTTTCAAATAAAGATCCACCTTTATTCCCTTACTCCTGTCTAGTCTCTGTTTCTAGGTAGCCATTCAAGGCATCAAGGTTTCAAGTAATAGTAATTTCTCAAATATTTATCACTCTCACGGACCTGCACACTGGATGATCCAAAATCGAGATCCATCTAAGCTGTCTAAATCCTCTGCATCTCTAATGCACTTTTCGCTGGGCCATTATATGAAATAAAACCACAAGAGCTGTGTAGTGGTCACCCAGCTCCACCAGGAGCTGACCATCCAATCCAGTCATGAAAAGTGGTGGGGCGAAGCCCAGGTTTAAAGTACCTTTTCAGTTGTGGCAAGTCTCCATCCTCCCTTTTGAACAAATTCTAAACATTCTGATTCTATTGGCTGGTAAACATTACTTCATATTATTAATTTAAAGGTTGTGCATATTCATAGGTTTCATAATTATGCCTGAAGTTCTGGAAAGTTCTTAGCTGTTTGACGCTCTATTGCTTCATTTAGTTGTCAATTTATTGTACCCTCCCTTCCTTGCATGCCATTTGTTGTTATACCCTTCATTCCTCCCCCATCCTTCCCTGCCATTGGTCCTCTGTGTTCTCTCTGCCTTTATCCTTCTCTGTATAAAATCCCATCACCCTTTGAAATTCGGCTTCTGTCCCTGCTCTCCTTTGGTGCGTGTCCCTGTTCTTCTGAATAAACCGCTCAGAAAAGCACACAGCAGCCCTCCTTCTGCTTCTTCGCCTCGGTCAGCTCACTACTTGACATCTGTTGCTTGGGCCAGCCGCTGGTCTCTGAGCTGCAGGGTCAGCAGCGTGGAACTTGGTTTGCTCCCTGAGGCTGCCAGCCTCTGAGGACTGCGACCGACCACTGACGCCGCCCTATCCGGGTAACCCCAAGCAAGCGTCAGAGCTGGGCTGCCAAGGGGGATGCAGTGATACATGCTTGTGCTTTCTGCTGTGAAGCAATAAGATCTGCTGGGGTGGAAAGAAGGGGACCAGAGAAAAAAATAGGCAATTTACATAAACATTACTATCAAAGGGAATGAGTTTGATCCTTCCTCTCTTTTTTTTTTTTTTAAACATGCAGTATATGTCCACAAGGAAAAACATCCTGTAGTATAATCTTATTAGCAACTTAAGCTGTCTAGCAGTCTAAGCAAACACCCTTTTCCTGCCCTTTCATATACCTTAAAAAGTTCAAGGAAAAGGAAGGTACAAGATGAGTCATATGTAGAAGACCATACAAGATAAGCAAGATTTGAAACAGAGAAACCTATCAAGATCCTCATTTCAGAAACTGCTAGCTGATCCTCCTGTCCTGTCTTATGGCACATGTTAAAATGGCTATGCAGTCGCTTTCCTTTCCAGCCAGAAATCCCTTAAGATATTCTTTTAGTAAATTTGGATTTGTTTTCACTAAATACCACAAACTATGCCACAGATTCACAAATCAAGTGGTTTAATGTGCTATGACTTTTGGGTTTGTTTGTTCAAAGGATGAGTTGAGAAGGCTGCTTTGGCTTTATTCTGCATTTCTGCTAGTAATAGCATAATCTCTAGTATTTTTTAAAAAAGAAAATTCATTATGCACACTTGCTTTTCCTGTGCTTGCAAACTTCATTACAGGCTGGTATCTAATCAGTCACCGATTCAAATGCTCCAGCACAATTTGACATCAGAGAGAGGAAATGCAACATCAGATTCTTCATGTAACTAATAGCAAGAAGAATATAACTGGTTTGTCTTGGAGACGTAAAAAAGTGTGCCTTCAATTTATATTATGTCATTGTTGAGGAGGTTAAAGAAAGAGTTAAAAAACAGCCTTCACTACAGAGAGGAGTCTATGGGTATAAAATGAGGACTGGACCCCTAGTCCCAAACCCAGTGCTGTTTGGGGCACTAAAAAAGTGCCTTTGTGTAAAACCCAACAAAACCCTGTATGTAGGTAGCTCTGTTACGCTACAAGAGCTGACCAAGACAAGTGATAAAGGGTCTGCCTTGCCAAAACCCAAGCACCAGTATGCTGATTCCCACCATTATTTCTTTACACACAAGATAAATCAGGAAGGTCAATTATTTTTTGTTTACAAGGATGTCATACACTGAAGATTTTGAGTAACATCCTAGTACTCAGCCCTTGCTGGAATTTGCCACAGAGATGGGTCATCAGCTCATTGAGGTCAATGTTGGAGGAATATAACTTCCAAGTCAAGAATTTTGGGTTTATTATGTCCACAAACCTGACTGGAACTGCTGTTAGGTCAACTAAATTGTGGTTGTTTCATTAACAGTAAAAGTCCTAGTGAGAGAACTGTTGCCAGACTGACCTAGAATGAGACTAACCTATAAGTTCAGAGTGGTTATACTGCCAAACACTTCCCCCTCAATGGAGCTAGGCACTAGCACAGAAATTTTCAGAAATATCTTCTGACTGCAGTGTTCGATGTGACTGCAGTCATATCATCTGACTGCAGACCCCCAATCTCTTGGCCAATTTGATACCAAGACCAAAATTACAGTGGGTCTAAAATATTACTTAGTTGAAAGGCAGGCAGTGTGGAACATACCAACTGAACACATTAACCCTATCAACTCAAAAAGCGGGGCTATAGTGCTGAAAGTTACTTCTGCCAGATTCACAAGACAGTAGAGATGGTGTAAACTCTCAAAAAGACTCAGTTGAAAAGATTATAAATATAACTCAATTTTTTTAGGAGGAAGCATATAAACAAGCTCCGGAAAGGTAATGCTAGGTATCAACTTCAGGACAATACAGAGAATCGTAGAATGGTTTTGCTTGGAAAGGACTTTAAAGACCATCTAGTTACACTCCCCTCCCACGAGCAAGGACACCTTCCACCAGACCAAGTTGTTTCAAGCCCTCACAAGCCTGGCCTTGAACACTTCCAGAAATGGGGCATCTACAGCTCTCTGGACAACCCGTTCCACTGCCTCGCTATCCTCATAGTGAACAATTCCTTACGAATATCTAATCTAAACATGCCCTTTCTCAGTTTAAAGCCATTACCCTAAAAAATTCATTGAAAATAATAGAACAACATACCATCCTTATTTGAAACATCTGCTGATTGACTTGCAAGGTCAATTTTCATAGGTTCCACAGAAGTTTCCTCATGCTCTTGTATCCCTATAATACAAGCCAAAGAAGGAGAAAAATCAATACTCACAGCACCTGATTAATGTCTAATTCTCAGACTCCTCATGCCTGGCTTTTTTGTTTTCCTTCTGGCATGCTTTTACCTTTGTACACTCCACTGCTGTATAATAGCACCCACTAGAGAAGACGACAGAGGATATAGGGGCAGGAACATGGTTTGAAAATAATTGCCTGAATATTTTTAGCAGTTCATGCTCTTTTTTAACTGGGATTGTTAAAACCGCATCGTGGTGTGTGCTTCTGCCTCCCCACCATTCTTTTCTCATCACTTTTAAAGAATTCCTTCTGCTCATCAAATGCAATATATGATGGGGACTTAATCACAGTTATAACGTTTCTCTAGCTAGCAGAAAGAAAATAAATACAGTGAAGAGTTCAAATACACCAGTTATTCAGACACAAACTAGAATATGAATGTAGGAAAATGCATTTTATCACTGTAACTCAGTATTTTTATCTCTTCTGCCTCAAGCTTTTCTAGAAGCTTGGATTCAAACTCCTAACAATATTTGAAAAGGAAAAAAAAAAGGATTTGCAGTTTTAGACAGATTTCTACTATTCTGCCATCGGCTAAGAAGCCCATTTTTATTTACATTCTGTCATGCTGCTTCTCTACTTTTGTGGCTGCTGTAAAGCCTGTTGCACCCATCACGCGACTGAACTACAGGATATCAGGTGACTGGTCACTAAGTGATCCAGGCATTTAGGCGGTTATAATGAGACAGCAGAGTGTAGTAAGGACTCAGATATTTCAAAACCATTTTATTCTTATAATGAAATAATCTTTCCCTTCAGCAACACAGATTAAACCTTCACTGTCTCTCAAAAACCTCCTTTTTCCTGTGGAATTCTAAAGTGGTGTTTTTAAGTTCACTGGAGTGTACTACATTTATTTTGTCCATAAAAATATATCTACCGCTGAAAATTTCACCACTTTTCCTTCTAATTTTATCTGCAAGCCAGTGATGTCATGGAGAATTTAGTTTCCTCTCTGCTTGCTGTGATGACAATGCTATTTTCATTGGCAACTTCTGGCACACTACCTATAGAATCAGAGCATCATGGAATTGTTAAGGTAGGAAAAGACCCCTAAGATCAAGTCCAGCTGTTAACCCAACATTGCTAACTACACCACAAAACCATGTCCTCAAGTGCCACATCCACTCATCTTCTTAACACTTCCAGGGTTAGGGATTCCACCACTTCCCTGGGCACCCTATTCCAATGCCTGACCTATGGTCCTACCAAGCTTGGGGGATGGATGATTTTACAGTGATGGAAACGTTACTCATAACTTTAACAGGCCTTGCTTCTCACGCAGAAACATTTCCGTGTATTATTGTATAACCAGCTTCACCTCTTCCTCAATGGTTTAAAATCATCTCCCTGTAGACACAAACAAAATGCCTGTAAACATCTGTGACTGAGAATGCTGCATATCTGCGAGTGCCTGAAATGGCCCCTTTGTGGGTGCATCAAACCCCAGATGGTTCTCCAGGGAATTCATGAGAGTGAGTGTGGTCATCTCCTGAAGTTTTTTATGCACCAACATCCCCAAGGTCTCCCAGTGCTCACCCACCTGTCTTTTCGGCTCATGCAAAGGATAAATCCAGATGACCCCACACAAATCATGTGTATATGGCAGGAATTTCTCAAGTACAAGACTGAGCAAGTATTTCAAAACCTCTGCCTGATTTCTCCTGGCAAAACCAATATGAAATTTGACCATGAAAACACTGATTAAATCAAGGAAGATACACAGACATTCAGACTGTGATACATTTTGATTATCTGAGGGAAGCAGGTCTATGAAAAAATTTTGAAAAATCACAGAATAATTGTGTGGGCTGGGAGGAAGCTTAAAAACCATTTAGTTCCAATCCCCCTGCCATGGGCAGGGACACCTTCCACTAGACCAGGTTGTTCCAAGCCTCATCCAAACTGGCCTTAAACACCTCGAGGGATGGGGCAATGACAGCTTCACAAGACGGTATGTGCCACGGCCTCACCACCTTCTGAGTAAAGAATTTCCTCCTAATATCCAGCCTTGAACCTGCTCTTTCAGGTTAAAACCATTCCCCCTTATCCTATTGACTGTATCTACATGAGTGCAGCCTGCAGTGGATGCAGCCCTTCTCACCAAGACACCCTGATGCCTGATGTAGGTATTTGGGATGTCTGCTAAACACCAAAGTGCTCAACTGGCAGCTGCTGCCTCTGAATCTCCGACTCCTCTAAACCACCATCTATTAACCAAATAAAGAAGATAGGATATGACAGGTTCCGTCTTGCCTCCCAGTGTCTCCCGTTGTCACTGCCTGAAGATGACCACACGAGGTTCCCAGCCCTTATCGCAAGATCGTTAACTAGCCGGCATGCCTGGCTTCACCACACTGCTGAAAGGTTTCCTGCTTTCCATTTCAGAAATGTCTTATGCAGCTGACAGGTGCAAAGGTTTATTGCCATACTGTGAGGTGATGATAGAGGCTAATGAAAGAGAAGGCATTTTGTGGACACATGTGCTTTGTCCCAGTCCTCTCCCATTTGCAGTGATAAAATCAGGCATGGGATGGGGTGTGGCAAGTCTAGAAAGAGGCTAGGAGGAGTAAAAACAATATCAACAGATCTGCAAAATTACTTTTTTCAGAGGTTTAGGATCATAAATACTGTCAGAAGAGTTGCTTTTGTTCTGCTTTTTCACCTTCTTTCCACATTTGAAATGCTGATTTCCCATCCTTTCTAGGAGGGGATTGTTGCAGTATCAGTGGTTTTTTACACTGGGGGTTTATTGTTGGATACTGTGAGCAAGAAAATGATAGTGGGAAATAATGTTCAGGGTCAAACTAGGCAGAAGATATTTTAAACTTTTACAAAGCTGAGCACCACTGCAAATCTTGGGAAGAGGCTTGCACAGTATACCATTCAATTTTGGGGAAGATTTACAAATTCAGTTAATATAAATTTAATTTCTTCCTTCATTATTTTTTGTGGGATGGACACAGGAACATTCACTATACTGCCATGCATGTGGAAACGGTATTATCCAAACCAGCTCTCCTGCTCTGCAGTCAATTCAAGGGCCACTCTGAGATCAGCACAATTCACATAAACAGCAGAATTTGATCAATACCAGAAACTGCCTTGACAACCAATTTATTCATGAGGCCTCTCCCTTGATTTGATTGCTTCAGGTTAAAGGACAAACAAGCAAAGGATTTCAGGTCTCTATGCAGGAGCTGAGGGTTCCTGAAGGGGAGGGAGCCCGGGAAATACCCTTTCAATATCAATTCCCATTTCCAATTGTGCTCCTGCCAGAGCTCATTACCTGAACCCTTTGCCGACTGGTTACACAACCAGCTCAGCACTAAGAAATAATGGGCTGCTGGCATGGGCAAGCAGGGCTCCCAGCCTTTTCCAATGCATAAGACAAGTATCTACCAGGAAGACAGAATTCTCTGTACTTTTATTTAATGTCTTCTTTTCCCCCCTTAATAGTCATAATCTGTTACTTGTTCCATGTGCTTACAGTTAATACATCATTTTCTCTAGAGAAATATTATTTTTTTTCCCCTCTAGATTCACGTACTGTTTACAAGACTAACATGAAGTTGTGGTAGCTTTGTATTGTTTTTACTCCTCCTAGCCTCTTTCTAGACTTGCCACACCCCATCCCATGCCTGATTTTATCACTGCAAATGGGAGAGGACTGGGACAAAGCACATGTGTCCACAAAATGCCTTCTCTTTCATTAGCCTTAGCATCAATTTTAAAATTGCCCAAGCATAGAGGTTGGACATCTGATTTCCAAACCCCCAATAAATTCTAACAAGTAAAAAGTAAAAAGTGTAATCCTTGTCCTCCTCATCATCCTCCTTCTCCTTTTGGACAAGGTTTACATCTATTTCAAGCAATAAAAGCAGGCAACAATGCAGGCTTAGAAGCTGTAACAACCCAAGAACTGAGTTTCTGCTCTGAGCTGCCTACCTTAAGGATGTTTATAACTCTTTGATGAATCTTGGGGGGTTCTCTTGGCAGAGCCCAACCTTCAAGACCAGCCTTGGCATTGGGTGTGGGTAAGGGATGTCAGGTGGGCTCTGAAACAGGAACCTGGGTTCCTGCTATTAGTTCCTAGCTTGTTAATAATGTCAGAGGCCCCCTTTAAGACAAACAGAAGAACAAGTTTCATGTGTAAATTAGTTCTGTCACTGTAATAATATACTCCATGATAACTTAAATCTTAAAAAATTCCCTAATTTTAGAAGTCTTGTAATAAGTGGGAAATCCTGGCCTAAAGATCATTCTGAATATTTGAGGGACAAAAGAGTTGTCAATACTACTACAGTCCAGAAAACTACTATTTTTACAGGCAAAATGGCAATGCCATTATTCTCATAGCTAGTCTGCTCAGCAATTTAGGGTGTTGCCACAGGAATTCAAATAAAATACTATCCTGCCCATGGACAATTTGCAACCTGAAGAAATTCATTAGCTGTAAATTAATTGCAGAGCAGTTGCTTCTACTCGTGTTACATACTTTGAAAAAATCACCTCTGTCATTATGCAGTATGAAAACCATGTTACATCTATGCTGAACAATCCAGATTTTCCCAGGTCATACCCACTGAATAAAATTTATTGTTTTGAGTTTAGCTGCAAACATGCTTCCCCTAACCATGAGACTCTGAGAGAGTCAGGTGTGTCAAAAAAAAAAAAAAGTCCAAATTTATGTTTAAATTTGGAAGCACCATTCTTCATCTGCAATAACAACAACAACAAAGACAAAGCTCTTCTGACCAACAGCTGCATTTTCTTATCTGTCAAACCCAGTTCCCATTTTCTTGCTCTGCAAACAGCCAGAGTTGCTTTTTTCCTTCCTTCCAGTCATTTCATTGTAGTCGCTTTGGTAATGCGACTGTCAAGCCTTCATGTACTTTGTTTACTGCTGTATTTTAGTAACATTATAAATGCTGCCTCATTTAGAAACTGAAGCTGTCTGTGATACAAGGATTCTGTTTGACTCCTGTTTAATATCTATCTGGGATGACCAACTCTTTTAATAAGACTGGATTCTACCACATCAAATATTTATGCTGTCTTCTTGTATGGCTCTACAGATATAAGCACCCAACCTGCTGCTCTTAGGGCTCTAATTAAAAAAACAGCAATCATTTTCCATCTGTACTTCATTACGTCTGAGCTGGAGGGCAGTTTTCTCCCTTGCTGTCCTTCTGCAATGCACAGGTCAAGCTGCAGGAATGGCACTGCCACCACCATGCCTCTCACTACTCAGCATGGCTCAGTAAATAACAAACAACTCCATCTGTTATATCATGAATATTACACCTCGATCAACCACCACCCTGTCCCCAACAATTATGCACCACAGAGATGGAAGAAAACACAAGGATGCAGATTTCAGAGGCGGGTGTGCTGGCTACTATACCAGGTTTGCTGGGCTTTTCAGGGCACTGAGTGAGCATCATTCTGGATTCATGCTGCAGCCCCTCCATTGTTAAATGGAGTGTTTACTCTCCTTTTTGGCATTTTGGCTTTGTTTTCCAGAGTAACAAAGAGCGATGAATCTCCCTGTCCCTGCAGTGCAATGTGTGTCAGTTCAGCTCTCTGTGTTTGTGCATACAACTACTGTATGTACTACCTAAAGGCATCGTGCTGCTCCCAGCCACTGTTATTTCCAGTTCAAGCTGAATGGCAATTTTTTAAAAATGCATTTTTAAAGTGTCTAAAATCTGCTTATCCCTATCCCCTTCCAGCCCTTTATTAAACATACAACATGTTAGTAAATCTCATTGTGCCTACCATTCTCCAAAGGTGGGAATGGGAGGCTAGTGAGGATTGTCACTCAGCAATGTGGTCCATAAGAGCCAAACAAATTTGGCATATCTAAAATCACTCATGTCTATCAGGAGCACTTTGTGTATTTTGTCTCCCTCTAAAAACACAGCAGGCTCTTGATGAATATAAGGTACACTGTTTTAAGAAAAGCCCTTTTGATTTTTTTTAAGTTCTGGAAAAGGCTTAGCTATGTAAAAGGCCCCATGATTGTTTTCCAGATGCTCTTTTTCTGAAACATCTCATCAGAGAAGAAGCCTGGAGCATCGAATGTCTGAAATGGAGCACCCAGAAAATTTTGTCTCATCCCTCAATTGCTGGCTGTTAACACAACTAAAATGCTGCCTGGTTGTTATCAAACTGGTAGATCACCTGTCCTGAATGGCTTCCAAAGCACTTGTGCTCCATCCCTGCCTACAAATAAGGCAGATAGCACGCTCAGTAACATTATGACAAGTGAAGGGAACAGAAATGGTATGATTATTTACCTCTCTTTCCCATTCTGTCTTTTTTTGCTCCCGTTTATGAAACTCATGAGTGATTTGGTTCAGTTCTTGATCACTACCTGCCTCATCCTAAAAAACTGTGTAGGTGTGAGGAATGAGAGCACTAGGGGACCCTTTTGTGTAAGCCTCAGGACATCTCCATATTTCCTAAGGCACACCTTTCACCAGAGGGAATGATGCTGGGCATTCAGAAATATCTTCTGAATTCTGTGGCCATATGAGCCAGCCTGTCGAAAGACAGCCACCTGCCAGAATGATACCTGCATCTCTACTCCCATCACAACATCAGTGTTCTTCACACACTCACCATGCTCATCACCACATACTTGGTAGCACAACAGCTCTCTCCAGCAGCTTTAATTTCTCTTTGCACCATTAATCTGTGGTGTGGACTCCTGGCCTTAAGTCTGATGAACCAATGTGGGAGCCCAAAGGCTTTAATAAGCCTTTCTTCCCCTTTGGTCCACCCACTAAAAACCAGATCAACTTAATAGCCTGTACTGTCATCAGCAGCCCACACTCTACCCCTATTCCTTTTCAATCTTGCATTCACTGTATTTTCTGAGCACTTCAAATGATCTTGAGGAAACTGCAGAAAAGCAGACTGTGATAGCAGAGATCCTGGATCTCCTAAGCAGGACAGATTGTCAGAATTTGACACTTTATTTCAAAAAAAGGGAAAGAAACTTTCCATTTTTCCCCAAAGGAATCACTCCAAACATAAAGGAGACTGAGCCAGTCCTCAGCTTTGAGCAGCAGGACAAGAACCAGATGGGTACCTGTAGTGAACAGAAACAATATTTATAATAGAAAATATAAGGAAAAGATAGGGAAGAACCTCAGAGAACCTCTAACTGCTCAAGAGCTGGCAGTTAGAAGAGCGCCTCTCAGACAAGCACCCTCACCTTTCATGGAGTCCCCACTCCATCCACACAGGGCAAAAGGAGGCTTTGCCCAGGTTTATGATAATGTACAGAGGGGGCTTCTCATCCTTCTGGCTTGCAACCACTTATCTCTGAGGCCACTGCTTCTGAAAGGGGTTACTGCTGAGCAAAAGAGTAGCCTTAGAAAATATTCTGTTCAATTCCTTCTCAAGGAGACTATTACCAAAATTATGAAGAATGAACTTCAGAGTAGCAGTGGACAACAGCTGGGAGTGTATGGATCTAACTGAAATGCAGTAACAATATACAGTGTGGGAGAAAGATTCTTCCCTGGTATTTATCCAGAGACCCCAACCTAAATTTTGCAGTTTAAAATAAAACACAGTATTTACAACAAAGAGAGGCACATGAAGTTGAACAAAGTTCTGCAAATAGATGGAACAAGTAGGAATAGGTATGCTGTAATTCTCAAACCTTTTGTGATATAAAGATACCACAGCCAGCATGCAAAGTAAAAATTAATCTAAAAACCCCAAAACAAATAAAACCCACCACAAACCTCAATAAAATTTGGATAACTAGAGGTAGAGCACACTTGACTGAAATGTCTTGCTATTTGGAAACAGCACTTGCCTTTCTGAAGGCTCATCAGCTCCTGCCCAAGTACTCTGTTTTAATTTTAGAAAAGTGTTGGCTTCCTAAAACCAAGGTGATTGTCATATCATAGAATCACAGAATCACAAAGTTGGAAGAAACCTTCAAGATCATCTAGTCCAACCCTCAACCCAGCATCACAATAATCATGCCTTAACTGTATCCCTAAGTGCCACATCCAGATGGCACTTGAGCACTTCTGGAGCTGGTGACTCCACCACATCCCTGGGCAACTTATTCCAATGCCAAAGCACTCTTTCAGTGATTTTGTTTTCCTAATATCTAATCTGACCTTCCCCTGGAACAGCTTTAGGCCATTTATTCTCATCCTTTCACTTGAGACATGGCGAAAGAGACCAACACCCACCTCACTACAGCCTCCTTTCAGGGAGTTGTAGAGAGCAGTGAGGTCCCTCCCTGAGCCTCCTTTTCTCCAGGCTAAACATCCCTGGTTCCCTTGGCTGCTTCTTTTAGGACTTGTGCTCCAGACCCTTCATGAAGCTCTGCTGCCCTTCTCTGGATTCACTCAAGCACCTCAATGTCCTTTTTAAAGTGAAACACATTTGCTTGTAAAGAAGCAGTAACTGGCAGCACTCAATAACAAAGACCTTACAGATGATCCTTATTCCATCTTTTCCCCCTGCCATGACACAATAATTGTGTCAATAATTTAATAATTATAATTTTTCAAAAAGAAATTAAAGAAAGTGTCTTGGGATGGGTTTTTATCCCGTAGCATTTTTGGTTTTTTGTTTTGTGTC